>JARFXV010000234.1:887500-1087637 GCA_031761425.1 Cosmopolites sordidus
GATCACGATATTTTATTCAGCCAACAAATCGTGTATTAGCTTGTTTTTGTGCGTCTTGCTTTTTTGTATCTTGTTTTGGACCAGTTAAAATAGTGGCTTTTACGAGGTGAACGTGCTGCTAAGAAGGCAAAGACGTTTTCATCGGCTGGAAAGCCATAGCCACTGTTTTCTGGTATTTGCAAAGCATTATCTTCAGCGGCTATTTGAAAGAGGGAAAGACAATCACAGTAGAGTATAACGCTCATTTTCATGACGATTTTGGCCAAAAAGACAATGCTGTATCACGACGAAATTGATCAGTTTGCGCTACGAATTGATGCCGCATCCTCCATATTCTCCAAATTTGCCCCCCCCCCCCCTCGACTTCTTAATATCTTCTATCTCTTTTCAAATATGAAGAAATAGCTGGCTGGAATGAAATTAACATGAAATAAAGATAATCCTCGTCGAAACCGACGAAGCTGTACCTTTTGGAACGCATACAAAAATTGGAAAATCATTAGACAAAATGCATTGGCCTGAAAGGAGATGCATTGAAAAAGAAATCGATTTTCTATTCGAACAACAATATTTCATTTTTTTTATTGGCACCTTTGGTGTGAAACACCCAACTCAAAAAGATTTACCACTATACACCGAATCACTTTTTTTAGTTTTCGCATGTTAGCATCATCAGGAGATGATTTAATCTGGTGATGATGATGCTAATCATGATGATAATAATCATGATGATGATAATAATCTAACATCATCACTAAAAAAGTGATTCGGTGTTTAGTGGTAAATCTCTTTGAGTTTAGTAACAATGTTTCAATCAAAAAATATCTGACTTTTAACTCTACCTTCGTATTCTAATGATTCAATAAGCTTTTTACAAGATTTCCAACATTAAAAAGTCTGTGTTTTGACCTCACAGGGTATAATTGTTTTTTATTGACAAATTGTATTTGTTATTGGTAAATGGTCAAATAAAAATAGTCAAAATCAAAGGCAGAATTTTTCCAATCGTTATCTTGTTTGTTTAGTTACAAAGCGATCGCACCAAGTACGTCCGTTGGGAACAGCGAACAAAACAAACAGTTTTCAAGCGGAAAATTTCCAAAAGGGATTGAAGCAATCACAACGGCACGTAATGGTAATCATTTCCAAATATAATACACAAAGAAATGGAATTAGTGTATAGATCGAATTTTTATAGTAACTGGTATTGATATACATGGGTTGTTTAAAAAGTATTTTCGTTTTTTTCTCATAATTTTATTTTGTAATGAAATAACTTTTATAAACTATTTGGTTCAATAATCGTTTGTTATATTCCAGGGACTTTCATGATTCTGTGTAAAGGGTCTTTCAAATTGAGAGGTTTTTTTAATTCTTGAATGTAACATAGAATTTGCGTTGATTTCAAAAAACTCTTAATTGATAATTGAAGCATATTGTACGACATTTAAACATGAAAGACAATATTTGCCAAATGATCACCTCTTGCAGCTTCACAGGCGTCCACTCTTTTGTCAAAATGTTGGATGACATTTTGGCATAACCGTGCCTCTATCTCTCTCAAGTAACCCCAAAGAAAATAGTCCAACGGTGTCAAATCACATGATTTTGGTGTCTTGGACAATAACTTGTCCAAGAAATTTTTCCCTCAATAAATCAATTATTTCAATTGCAGAGAGAGGTGTAGCGCCATCCCGTTGGAACCATATATCCTCCAGATCAATATTATTCAATACAGCTCACAAAAATCCAGTTATCATCTCACGATATCGAACACCATTATAGTTTCACCAGAAGCATTCTGAAAGAAATTCGACCCAATTACACCTCCTGACCATAATGCACTAAACAGTGTCTCGTTTCTCATGAATCAATCGTGCATTTGCAACATAGCGATCAATTTCAAAATGTGCTTCATCTGAAAAGATGATCCTTTGAGGAAAATCCAATCTATCCTTCATCCAATTGACAAATGCAAGACGTTTTGAATGATCCATATATATATATATATATATATATATATATATATATATATATATATATATATATATATATATATATATATATATATATATATATATATATATATATATATATATATATATATATATATATATATATATATATATATATATATATATATATATATATATATATATATATATATATATATATATATATATATATATATATATATATATATATATATATATATATATATATATATATATATTATTATTATTATTCACGTACAGGCCCTGGTGGTCCACGCGAAGTACAGTTAGAGGCATTTGTTGTTGTTAGCTTTCCTTTGCGCCCATACTAATTTCATTCTTTCGCTGAGCTTTTTTCCTTTCGTCAGACCAAGTTGTTCCAGTCTTCCTACATTTTTCTGTTTGGCCAACCTTCCAAACGTTAATTTTAGATTTTGGAATTTCACTTTTTTGTAATATTTGCTGATCTTAGGTCCTCTTTAATTGCAGCAATCCATTTAATTATTTCTACTTTAGCTCTACTGCTATTTTCATAAAATTCGACTATTTGTCTAGTTAGCCTACTCGGATTCATCCGTTTTATGTGTTCGTAAAACTTAAGTCTTCTTTTTCTCATATCGCTATGTATATCTGTGTATTGTTTGATTTCTTGGTTTTATCGAAGTCTGTATGTTGTGCTATTTATTTGTTTGGAGCCTAAGATTTTTCTTTCCTACTTTTCAATGTCCTCGATGTTTCTCTTTCTATTTAAAATGAGCGTTTCTGCAGCATATAGACATTCCGGCTTAATTACTGTGTTGTAATGTCTCAGTTTTGTATTTTTAGATAGACATTTTTTGTTGTAAATATTTTGAGTAAGTCTGAATGCCGTTTCCATTTTTTGACATCTACCCTTATTGGTCGCCTTTTCCAATCCATTTTCCATGATTATTTCACCCAAATATTTGAATTGAGAGACTCGTCTGATGTTACCATATTTTATTTTTATAAATGGTGTTCTTAGTCTGTTGCAGGTTATGTATTGTGTCTTTTCAAAGGAAATTTGGAGTCCTACCTTTTCTGCTGTTTCTTTTAGGATTTCAATCTGTTTCTATGCCGTTAATACATCTTGAGCTAAAATTGCTAGATCGTCAGCAAATGCCAGACAATCAATTTTGATGTTGGTTCTCCCTAGTTTAATGGGCTGGTCAATATTCAGGTCCGACTTTTTTTCACGCCACTCCTGTATTACTTTTTCTAGAATACAGTTAAATAAGAGTGGCGAGAGTCCATCCCCTTGTCTCACGCCAGTTTTAATGTCGAAGGGCTCTGAGATGTCACCCATGAATATAACATTTGACCTTGTGTTAGTTAACGTTGCTTTAATAATTGCCAGCGTTTTCAGATCTAGTCCTTGTTCTTTCAAGATTCGGAATAAAGATTCGCGGTCAATAGAATCATATGCTTTTTTGAAATCCACAAATGTACAGACGAGATTTTTATTGTACAGTTTTTGATGTCTTAGAATCAACTTTAGATTCAGGACCTGTTCAGGGCAGGATCTGCCCGGTCGAAAACCTGCTTGATATTCACCAATGTTAGGTTCTAACTGTCCTTGTGCTCTGTCTAGTAGACATTGAGGGAGGAGACAAACTGGGAGAAGAGATATCCCTCTATAGTTGTTTAAATCCGTTCTATCTCCTTTCTTATGTAGTGCATCTTTCCAATCTTCCGGAATCCGTTCGGTTCGCCAAACTTCTTGTAGAATTTTGGTTATTTCCTTTATTGTACCTGGACCAGCGGATTTCAAAAGTTCAGCAGTGATTCCATCTTCACCAGAAGCTTTGTCATTTTTAAGTCGCTTGATTTACCTAATTATTTCATCTTCATTCGGTGGTAATGAATCTGGGTTTGTTTGTTTAGGGTTTAGTATTGCTAATTTGTTTAAGGGCTCAGGACAGTTTAGTATTTGTTCAAAATATTTCGCAAGTTCTTTGCAATTGTCTTGGTTATTTATAGCTAATTGTCCGTTTTCGTTTTGGAAGCAAAGACTTTGGGGTTGATAGCCTGTTAATTTAGTTTTAAATGTTTTATAAAAGTTTCGGGTGTTATTTTTTTGGAAATATTTTTCTATTTCATTAAGTTGATTGTTTTCATATTTTCTTTTAGTTTGTCTAATAAGCTTCGATGTTTTTTTTTCTTACTTCCAAAAATATGTTATAGTTTATTGCTGTTTTTTGACTGTTCCAATCTTTGAATGCTTTACTTTGGCTTAATACTGCTTGCTCGCAAACTTCATCCCACCACGGATGTTTTCTACGTTTTTGTAAAGGGACTAACTTTAAGGCTGTTTTAATAATTTTTTGTTTCAATTCTTGTCAGTTCTGTGCTGGTTGTTTATCAAGTTCTTCTGTTAGGGTTGGTTTTATTTTCGTAGGGTCGAACTTTGGTATTAGCAGTCTCTTTTGGTTAAGTTTTAGAGGTTTTAAGCTAAGTTTGATTCCAGTCAAGTAGTGATCCGTGTCTATGTTAGCTCCTTTCCTGACTTGAACATTCAAAATCTCTTTATAATTGGGGTACGAAATGGCAACATGGTCAAGATATATATATATATATATATATATATATATATATATATATATATATATATATATATATATATATATATATATAGCTTGTACAAAATTAAAACCGTTGCACGTCATTAAGCACGTGATCAAAATTTCGGCTGCGCTGTTGCCAGATTGCGATTAAAAATCAGAACCTTACTTTAGCGAATCATTTTTTCAATTTAACTTTAATAACAATTAAAAAAATTATCTCCAAATTAAATGCAAATTACAAAGTAAGTAACAAAATTATAATAAATGTTGAAAGTCTTGCGAGTGTCGTTGATTTAGTACCTCTAGAAAGATTTAGCACATGTAAAATGCTTCGTTCAGAAACTATCAACAACATTTTTTAATGTTCTTTTTTTTCTTTTCTTTCTTTTTTTTCTTTCTTTTAATGTTCTTTTTTATTTGTTCTGCTAACTTGTCTACTAAATTTTTCCGTGCTGGTTTATTTTTGAAAAGCACTCACTTAGGAAATATATCAAATTAATACATTTGGTTGTGGTATGTACTTTGTTATAATTCTTAATAGTTCAGTTTTAAGCATTTCGATTGAAAAAGCTATATTATTATTAGGTAACCAATCTTGAATGTCAGCTTCAGTCCATGTCACGAATAGAACTTGTATCTAAAGTTTATTGATAACTTAACATACCTCTCTAGCAGCCGCAAAGGATAACAATGGACCAGTATTGGTACCAGTAATGGACCAGTCTCGTTCTTGTTCAAAATAGTGTACCAGAGATGCCACAAACTCTTGACAACGACTATTTAAATGATTTGGCATTTTATAGGCGCGACTTAAGTTCTTATAGAAACTGTTTTCGATCGCAAGGTATTATTCGATCGCGATATATATATTTATATATATATATATATATATATATATATATATATATATATATATATATATATATATATATATATATATTATTATATAATTTTAATAATTTTATTAAAATTATATTAATTAATTAATTCATTTTATTTCCAGGTAGTTAAAGCTGCAATGATTGAAAACCACCACTATGCTCATCAAACTCAGGTACTCAACTAGCCGCCCAGTTAGAGCACCGTTACGTTAAGCCATCTCAGTTATTATTGGGGAGATATGTATATCTATCTCTCTCTCTCTCTCTCTCTATATATATATATATATATATATATATATATATATATATATATATATATATATATATATATATATATATATATATATATTAAATGAAGCATTACGGAAGCTGCAGAAATGTTTTTATGGGCAAAGGAATTCTGACCCTTGTCAGCATGTTTATTTTGGATTGGTACACTTTTGTATTTCATAACAGAGATCTCTTTGGGGAGGCTATCGCAAAGCAAGGTTATATAACTAGGTATAAGTCGAATCTTGTGAATGAAAGATGTAATTTTAGTTATATACAGAAGAATGTGCAGTATACTATTATGAAGATATATATTACTTTTCCGGAGTGTGTTAGGGATCTGCCACGTGTTCAGTCTGTGAGAGCGATTAAGAGATTTTTGTTGAGCAAGGCTTATTATTCATTAAATGATTTTCTTGGGGGAAAAAAGAACAATTTAAATTCAATTAAATTATTAGAATAGCCTGTTTTGATGAATTTAACTGTTTATGTTTGTATTAATTATGTTTTCGGTTAAATCATGTAAATTATGTTAACAATACTATGTTGACTGCGTATTTCTCCCTTCTTCTTTTATTTCCAATTGTCTTTTTTTTCCTCTCTTTGCTTCTTTTTTTGTGCCTTGTGTTATAAATATTATATTTGAATTGTAATTCATTTTTTTTTTGTTTTTTATATAGAATTATTATGGTTTCGGAAACAAATAAATATTAATATATATATATATATATATATATATATATATATATATATATATATATATATGGACATGGAAAAGTCCATCTGGGCTCACAAGTGAAATTGACTACATCATGACCAACGATAAAACAATATTTACCAATTGTACTGTCCTTAACAATTTTAATGTTGGAAGTGACCACCGAATGGTACGAGTAAGGGTTCGGATTGACTGTTGAAAAGAGCGCGAAAGAATGGTAAGATCAAAGAAAGGCAAGGTGGATTCTGGAAAACTGCTGGAGAGAGGAAGCGATTTTGAGATTGCTTTGTCAAACAGGTTTGCTGCGTTACAAGATCCAGAGGAGGTGGAAATATCAGTTCAATATGAAGAAATCGCCAACAATCTACTTCAAACGGCTGCTTCAATAGCACCAGAAGAAAAATGTCTCAAACAAACAAAAATCTCCAGTGAGACCATTGATTTAATGAAGAAACGGCGAGCAATGAGAAATGCAGGTAGTCCTTTTGGCAGGGTCGAGTACACTGAGCTCTGCAAAACTATAAGAAAACGTATCAGAGAGGACACGCGCCGATTCAATATGCAGCTAGTGCAAAAAACCCTGGAAGAAAACAAAGGAATTAACAAAGCTAAACAGAAGCTGAGAAACAAAAGAACGCAAATATATGCTTTAAAGCGTGAGGATGGCACAGTGTGCAGGGCGCGTACCCAAATGTTAGAGATTGTCAGAAGGTTTTATTTCCAGTTATATGAAGATCAGAGCCAGTCAGGGACAGCAATACCCACGGAAGAACAATATATAATGCCAGATATCCTAGTGGAGGAAGTAACAAATGCTATAGAATTGATGAAGAACGGCAAGGCTCCAGGAAAGGATAGTGTAACTGTCGAAATGCTAAAAGCTGGTGGTCGGACGTTACATAAAACACTGGCAAAATTATACTCAAAATGCCTCAAAGAACAAAAAGTACCTGACTTATGGAAAAATGCAGAAGTGATCCTTTTACACAAAAAAGGAGCACAGGAAGATTTAAAGAACTACCGTCCAATAAGCCTCCTATCAGTGATGTACAAAGTTTTCACTAAGATAATTTCTAAAAGAATATTAAAAAAACTGAATGACGCACAACCAAGAGAACAAGCAGGATTCAGAAGTGGATTCAGTACAATAGATCACATCCAGGTTGTACAGCAGGTCATAGAAAGGCACAACGAATACACCATGCCACTGTGCTTGGCTTTTATCGACTACGAAAAAGCATTTGATTCCATCTCAAAGCATGCGATAATGGAGGCACTGCTTATCCAATGTGTAGAGAGAGCCTATGTAAACCTATTAGAATCGATATATAATGGAGCTACAGCCACAATTCACCTTGATGATCTTGAAGTGGGAATTAATATAGAACGAGGTGTACGGCAGGGTGACGCAATATCGCCTATTCTTTTCTCGGCTGGCCTTGAAGAAGTATTCCGTAAACTGGATTGGGAACAGGATGATGTAAAGATCAATGATGCAAACTTAAACCATCATAGATTTGCAGATGATATTATTCTCATTTCACAAGACCCAGAGGAGCTGCAAAGACGCATACAAGAACTGCAAAGGGCTGGCGAACCATTTGGCTTGAAAATAAACCTGAAAAAGAGTCAGGTTATGTTCAATAACTTCGCTCAGGACAGAAGAATTTCAGTTTTAGGAAGGGATTTAGAGATTGTGGAGAGTTTTATATATCTTGGGCAGAGGATTTCAATGGAGGGGAATACCGCCCGGGAGGTGGAACGGCGTGTTAAATGTGGCTGGCAGGCATTTGGTAGGCTCAACATAGTGTTTAAGAGCAGACTCCCACTTTGCCTGAAAAGAAAAGTATTCGATCAGTGCGTGCGATCATACGGAAGTGAAACCTGGACACTCACATCGCAATCAATTCAAAAACTTCGGGTGGCACAGAGGGGAATGGAAAGATGTATGCTTGGCATTACAAGACGAGACAGAAAGTCCTGCGCATGGATCAGGGAAAAAACAAAAGTCTGTGACATCATTGGAAGAGTAAAACAGTTGAAATGGAGATGGGCAGGCCATATAGCGAGGCGATGGGACGACAGATGGACCAAGGCAATCCTGGAGTGGATACCGCTTGATCGCAAACGTCCGCGAAGAAGACCGAAAGCACGATGGATTGATGACATCGTTAAGTATATTGGACCCGAGTGGCAGAGGAAAGCCCAGGACCGTGAAGGTTGGACGCATGCTGAAGAGGCCTTCATCCTGCAGTGGATCGATATAAATATATATAAATATATATATATATATATATATATATATATATATATATATATATATATATATATATATATATATATATATATATATATTTATTTATATATATATATATATATATATATATATATATATATATATATATATATATATATATATATATAAAATATCCATTCGACATGGCCAATTTATATGGTCATGGATTTAGTCGTTCCTTCATCCGTTCTTCAGGTGTCCAACTTGAGGCCAACTGATGACGGCTTAAGACCAGAAACCGGTCTTGGGGGACACTTGCTGGCGCTTTGGATTGCGGATGAAGGAACGGCAAAGCACGGGTGAACTTTCTTAGCTTTTTAATACTTTTCTCCACGGTCCCAGTTCACAATTTTTCGATCATACCTGGTACTTACCTGAGGCTAGACGGGTCACGAACGGTTTCGCACAGTCTGAATGTGATTTGGCGTTAGATTTAGCGTTGAGGTATCAATCGGTTCGAATTGGTTTTCTATACACTGTGTATTCGAGGGGTCCAGAAAGTTTCCTTGTGATGAGGAGATCTTTCCTTCCTTTCTTTCAGTTTCGGATCCTATCAGTCGAAGAGGACAACACTTGAAAATGCCAAATGAGATTTTGGCGAAACGTCGTGACTCTTCACAGAATCAACGGATCGACACCCGGAATGGTTTAGAAACATTATCTACCATCCGTGAAAATATTAGATGTAACATGGCCTCTCTGGCCTCTCTCTGGCCTCACAGCCGTCGTCAGCTGGGCTCGAGTCTATTCAGCTGTCGCCTTGCGTTAGACTCGAGCCCAGCTGACTATGGCTGTGAGACCAGAAACCGGTTCTGGAGGTACTTGCCTCTACGTAATGGTGGCGGCTGATTTGAAACGAACAGGGGTACGTGGAAGTACGGATGGAAACTTTATGTTTATATATATATATATATATATATATATATATATATATATATATATATATATATATATATATATATATATATATATATATATATATATATATATATATATATATATATATATATATATATATATATATATATATATATATATATATATATATATATATATATATATATATATATATATATATATATATATATATATATATATATATATATATATATATATATATATATGTATATATATATGTATATATATATATATATATATATATATATATATATATATATATATATATATATATATATATATGTGTGTGTGTGTGTGTGTGTGTGTGTGTGTGTGTGTGTGTAAAAGGTGATTTTTTGTGCGTGAGAACTTCCGATAGGGGTCACTGTCAAACGAACTGTGAGTTTGTGCGCCTAGTCGTTAAAATTACATCAGTACAGTTTGGCGAATCATCATGGAACGTTTAGCATCAGAGCAACGCTTGCAAATGGTCGAAATTACTGTGCGCCAATCTTATAGAGCACTTCGTGATTTTATGGTGCACATAATCACCTAACCGGGCGATGTATTAGCGGAATTATCAACAAATTCCGTGAACGCATTTCACGCTGCTCGACATTAAAATAAAAACAAGACAAAAAACTGTGCGTTCCGAAAAAAAATTGCAGTGTTGATGAAGATCTAAAATTATCAATTCATTAATAGGGATCGTTACAGAGCGATGATCAATAATTACTTAATTCCGAATTTGAATGGTATTGATCTGGAGATGTGGTAACAACAGGACGGTTCCACACGTCATACAGCCAACATAATAATCGATTTATTGAGGGAACAATGCGGAAGAAAATTATTTCGAGGCACGAACCTGTTAATTGGCCAACAAGGTCATGTGAGTTAACCCCTTTACAATTTTTTTGGGTTAGATTAGATCTTTGATCTATGCCAATAAATTCACGTCTTAGACCACACTCGTTACCAACATAGCTCGTCCCAACAGTTACGGACATAAGACCCCATTTGCTTGAAAAATCGTCAGAAATTGGATGGACAGAATGCGCTTTGCCATAAATACGGCAATCGCAGCTGACATTTGTCCGAAATTGTTTTCAAACATTAATACAATTGAATGTTATTTTATATAAAATAAATTGTTTAAAGACATATAATTTGGTTGTTGTTTTATTTGAATTTAAAGTTCAGCCGCGCTAAAAAATCACTATATATTCAGCCAGATAGTACACATAATAGTTATGTTAAATATTAAATAACAACCAAGTGTGGTCTAATCAGTTCCCTTCTCCATGTCCCTCTATCTTGCGCAATTTCTACGTTAGGCTGTCTCTCATCCATCGCCCTTTTCATCCCTTCATTTCAAGATCTCCTCGGTCTTTCCCCATTTTCTTTCTCTGGCGTTACCGATTGGAATAGTCTTTTAGGACATTACTTGTTATTCATTCAAAAAAGGTGTTCGAATCAGCACAAACCTCTTATTTATTTTCAGTCTATCAAACTAGTTGTGTTTCTTCGATTTCGAATATCTTCATTAGTTATTTGCTGTACCATATTCGGGAAATCCTAGCGCTTGTTCCGAAGCGCTAGGATAGTTCATTTCGACAGTTTGGAGTCTTCTCTCAAGCTGATTACCTAAATCTTACTGCCGTAACATAAGACCGATTCTCTCAATGTTCTTCCTAGTCTCTTCTTATTTTTAGTACTTCCAAATATTTGAACTTATCAACTTGTTTGACTTTCATGATTCTACCTTCAAAAATGTGTAAGGATGTCAAACCGCAAACATTTTTCATTGGAAACAAATTAATTTATACTACAAAATAATTAAGACTAGCTACCTTTCTAGTAACGCTAATGAATTTCTAGCCAATATGACAGTTGGTTTTGTTTCGGCTATCTTGAAAAGCAGATAAGGTTGATATTTTTGTTACCATGGAATTTTGTGTGTTGATTAAACACTATGTTTGCTCTGCTTCAGTAATGCTTCATAAGTAGTTTTCTGATTTTCGAGGAAACTGGTCGACAGAATCCATGATATTGTTAACCGATCGCAGAGTGAAACTTAGAGAGATTGTTGAGGTAATAAATATATCGGATGAATGCGTGCAGAACATCCTACTTAGTAGGATTTTTGAGTCATAACATCACAGCAGTGTTTAGACATGTATCAGCGCAATCCAAAGGATTTTCTGCAGTGATTTGTGATTTTTGATGAAACTTGAATTCATCATTACACATCAAAAACAAACGAAGACGCTTTCATCGGCCGAAAGGATAACAGCGACTGTTTTGAATGATCCGGAAGGCATTATCTCGATCGACTATTTGGAAAAGGGAAATGCGACCACAAAATAGTTTTATGCTGCATTATTGGTCGTATTTCACGAAGAGTTGATAAAAGAAACACCCTCATTTAGCGAAGAAAAAAGTGCTAATAGAAGACTATGTTAAAAAATAAATACATTTTCAATCAAAAACATAGTAAACCCCGATATTCGAATTAGAACCTGGCTGTCAGTTTTAGCTTTCTTTTTAGATATAGACTATCCATAAAATATTAATAGGAACTAAAGCAAAAGCATTACAGAAATAGATAGCAAGCATTAAAGGCAAACACTGAAATCATTTATACGAAATTTAAAAAATACGTACATTGTCTATTGTGCTAGGTTGTGTGTCACCCATTATAGTTAAATTCTAAAGAAAAAAAATCATATAAGGAACTTAAATTGGATACAATATGTTGTTTATTATCATAACAGAGCAGAGCTAAATTAGCAAAAAAACCCTTGGAAAATCAATATCGAAATATTACGTTCCACTCCCACAAATATACTCACCCAGATAACAAAAATGAAAAAATCGGATATTTTACAATAGATTTGCACAACGTTTTTATAACAAACTGTAATAAAATATAAAATATCAATTCAAATGCTACTGATATTTGGTTTTGGTGTAGGGAATTGCGCACAGCAGAATTCCAATCCCCAGGTGGATGCACTATCTTTGTTTTATACAGTGCGCGAGAAGTAGATAGAAATGGATCTTAAATTCGAGGTTGGATAGAACTTCATTGATTGTTATATCAACTTCCATTTGGTTACAGAGCCGGATTTAACATATTTTTGGAACTTTTCTTTTTGATATTGTCCTTGAATAAGCAACTTCCTGTCCCTTTTACATAAACTCGAAGAGATTTACTGCTAAACACCAATTCACTTTTTTAATTTTTCGGTGCGCGTTTCGCTAATCATATTAGCATCAACAGGAGATGAATCATCATCAGGAGATGAATCATCTCCTGATGATCCCGTCGAGAAGTTAAATAAAGTGTTTTGTTCTGGTGTTTGGTGGTAAATCTTTTCGAGTTTAGTGTTTCAACTCGAAGGTTCCAATAGAATAATTGAAACAAAAAAAAATGTTCAAAAACACTATGAAAAATATATTTTCTTGGATTAATTTTGAATTTTTTGTATACTATGGCGGGAAGCAAATTACACATCATAGGAGATATCAGAAACCGTATTAAAAAGTGTAACAAAACAAATTACTACCCGCAGTCTGGCCCAAGATTAAAACCAGAGGTTTCCAACCTTTTCTGGGGCACCGCCCCCTCCTTTTCAAGGAAAAAAAAAATCAAATATATAATAGTTAATTATATAAAATATTAAAATATTGTTGCACATTATCATTATCTATCTATTAAGAATCACAAAGTATAAATTAATTAAAAGTACCGTCAAATGTAGTAAAGAATTATTTATTAAAAATTTAAGAATTAACACAAAATCAATAAGAAAAAAAAATCAGATGGTTGGCGTTAGTGGAGTTCTAACAACTTGTTAATATTGGGTTCCAATTTCGTTAATATCAGTCGCAAATTGTCACGCTCAATAATGTGCTGTCTGTTCCTTTTCTTAGACAGGGTAGATAGCTATTCAATCCAGGGTAGAGAGCTGGGTTTTGAAGCCAGAACTGTTGGTATCCATTTCTAAATTTAATCTTAGTTCGTCGTTAGCTGTGAGTTCTACGAGTTCTTCTAAATATAATGATTCTGCTGTATTTGCATTTGGGAAAGGATCTCCAACCCAACTCGGTACATTCATTTTTAAAATATCCTGGAATCGTTCCGTAAAATCAACATGAAGAACGTCCAAGTGTTGGCAGGCTCTTTTGCAGAGACTGTTGATAATGTGCGAAAGTGGCTGTATTTGTCTCTGCATAGATTTCGTTTGAACAGCAGCTATGGCTTTTTATGTTTTAATTAACTTCAGCTCATCACCAACTATAAATTGACTTCATTAAATATTTTAAACAGGTCTGTCAAATAAGTGCCAAATTTTTAGCGAGTATTAACTCTTGACAATTTTTTTCTTCTTTTATGAATCGAATGTATGATAAAAGTAGTGCTTAATTATTTGGTAGAGTTAGTTGATTCATCGAGTTGAATGGAAAATTTGCAAGTCTCTAAGTAATCGCATAATGATATTTCAACGTCTTTAGTCATTTTATCTATTCTTTTGTGTACGGCATTATTACTCAGAGGATTTTTGCAATTAATAATGAAATACTATATGAATCATCTTCTTGTTTAGCAGACGTCGTCAAAAGATTCCATATAATTGACTATTTTAAATATTTCTTTTCCAGTCCTTGAAAATACTATAAATCTTTGTCATTTTTATCAGCATGCATGTTATTCAAGTGCTCTTGTAGCCTAGAAGATTTCACGCCTTCATTTGAAAAAAAAATTGGCAAATTAAACACATAGGCAGTACTAAACTCAAAGAGATTTACCACTAATCATTGAATCACTTTTTTTAAAGGTTCTCGACTCACGTTTCGCTAACCATGTTAACATCATCAGGAGAAGATTTATTCATCTAATAAATAGCTAAACTTGAAGAGATTTACCACTAAACACCAAAACGCTTTTTTGAACTGCTCGACGCACGTTTCCCTAATCATGTCAGCATCATCAGGAGATGATTTAATTTAATTATAAAACTAGATTTTTAGAAATTTAAAGATTAAATCATCTTCTGATGATGCTACCATGGTTAGCGAAACGTGCGTCGAGCAGTTCAAAAAAGCGTTTTGGTGTTTAGTGGTAAATCTCTTCAAGTTTAGAAATTTACACCACAGGTTCCAACAGAAGAATTGATCTAATAAATAGCTAAACTCAAAGAGATTTACCACTAAACACCAAATCACTTTTTTCACAGGTTCTCGACGCACGTTTCGCTAACCATGTTAGTATTATCAGGAGATGTTTAAATCTGGTTAAAAATTTAATCAGATTAAATCATCTCCTGATGGTTAGCTTTTAACTTTTCAAGAGATTTATATATAGTTATAAAAATAATGGCTATAATGACTTATCACTATCACTTTTCACTCACGAATATGGATTATTGATGAAACACACAAAAATAATAACATATTCCTAGACCTATCCCAGCCTTTTATAGATTTAAATAAATATGCAAATATTAATATCTAAAAATTTTCACTATATTTAAAATTGTATGTATAACAATTGTTTTGACAAAAAGGAGACGGTGTGTCGAAAAAATTGTTATATATACAATTTTAAATATAGTGGAAATTTTTAGATATTAATCTTTGTTTATTTATTTAAAATGAACTTCCATCAAATATCGGCTACCTCAGTTAATTTTTTTATATATTTCATTTCGTGCACGCATCAACTTGTATGCCTTTGATTGTTAGCTATGCCGGTGCACTTGCTCTGTAAAAAAACAAGGTCCCATATTTGTGTCGAAACATGCTTGATTGTGTGAATCGCGTCCATAGTTACCAACTTGCGAAGACTTGTCATCGACAGTACTAAGCCGAATTAGGTATACATATACCTAATGCTAATTTAAATGTTTTAATGCTTACTTAAACGATAACCATAACAAAAATATTACCAAAATATGTAAAAAAAAGAGGATACAAGTTATAGTGTTTGGCTGACAAGAGAGGCTTTATAAAGAAATTTCATATTTATCAGGGAAAAGACAAAGAAATGAGCTCATTTTTAAAGTGTAACTTAGGGGAAAGAGTAGTTTTAGAATTGACCGAGTAAGAATGGGAAAAAGGCAAAATTGTCTATTTTGACAATTTTTTTTCATCTATTACCTTGCTAGAAAGACTGAAAACTGAAGATACCTATGCTTGTGGGACAATCAGAAGTAATAGAAAATCGCTTCCCGGAAATATTCTTGCTTATTCTAAAATGAAAAGAGAGAGCGATTATAGATTTTCAAACTTAGATATTGGAAATGGAAAGATAACAAAATGGTACATTTAATGTAAAATTTTCATGTAAACGACGAGGCCACAGTGTCACGTAAGGAAAAAATGGATCAAATTCTACAGTAACTTGCCCAATGGCAGTTAAATATTACAATGTCTATATGGGGGGGTGTCGATACAGATCGATTGAGAGTCCTATTTGTGTCGACATAAAATGAGTAGTGGCATAGATTGTTCTGGGGTGTCATAGATATAGCATTTGTCAACGCCTTTATTATTAATGGCCTTATATTCCAAAAAAACTGCCCTGAAAGACTTCCGACGATCTGTTACCCAAGGTTGATGAAGATGAAAGGTGCTGGTCAAAAAAAAGCGTGTGTGTGTACTTATGTACACACGTAAGAAGTTATACTTCTTTGGTGTAATTAATAAAATTATTTTTTATGCATTCAAACAAATTTTAACTGAGCAAACGACCAATAGACGAAAGTAAATACTACAAACAAGTCTTGACAAATGGCGAAGGTGCTATAATTTTAAAAAGAAAATAAATTATATGTTACGCGCAACGTCGTGCCCCGCTAAAAATATACTCTGATCTGTTTTCCCAAACGTGTCATAAGAAGTACTAAGAACTAAAAGAGCTTCTACAGATAACGTTTGAAATCCTCGTCCTTCTAAAAGGCGTAAATCCAATTATTATATTGGGAAAGAAGTACGTTTGGGTAAGAGAGGCATACATTGGTTTATATTTGCAGGGAATAGAGGAAGTGTGAGGTTTGTAGCATCAAGAAGATACGATCGAAACCACATAGTAAATGTTCCCATTGTAATGTATTTTTATGTTTAAATGACAAAAAAAAACTGTTTTGTTGAATACAATGAAGCAAACGTTTGATCTCATTTTTTTTTATTACTTGTATTTTTTAACAAAGTTTCTAACATTGTAGTATATAAAGTTCCTGACGGTACAAATTATTACAGGTCTTAACAATAGTACTTCTAGGCACAATAAAAATATAAAAATCTGTTTTTTTTACCTACCTTAGTATTATAATAAAGTACAATTAACTAATTAATAATAAAAAATTAAAATTAAATAATAAAGTAACAGTTAAACTGTGTATGTATGTATGTCGTAGTTTAAGAAAATTAACTCTCTCTCTCTCTCTCTCTCTCTCTCTCTCTCTCTCTCTCTCTTACTGTATTTGTACTTCTCTTTCTTACTATATTTGTTAGAACTTTATAAGTTGTGCAAAGAAATGGTGTCCCATAATAGCTTTCACATTTTAGTTTATCTCCTATCTTATGAAACAGGTGTATTATGGCCTGCTGCCACTCTTCAACCATCGACTCACTATTGTCGATATTGAAAAGTGGTTTGAATTAATTCATTACTACATAATCAGGTAATACATTGGTATATCATTATGAATTTCTTGTGGGGAAAAGGCCTTTCTGCATAGACCTTTTGTCACTTAAATATACATATAGACTCTTAAATACAGAAGAGCCAGTTGAAACTTTGTGTCCAAAAAAAAACTACCCTCCTAAGTAAACTCGAAGAGATTTACCACTAAATACAAAATCACTTTCTTAAACTTCTCGACGCACGTTTCGCTAACCATGTTAGCATTATCAGATGACTTGGATTTCATTTTTAGATTAAACCATCTCCAGATGATGCTAACATGGAAATGATTCCCTTCTAGGAACAAAATAAATAAAACACCATTGTAAACTGAAATAGAATTAATATATTAAAAATATAGTTTTTTTTATATACAAGAACAAAAGTGAAGTAAGAAATCCAACATAAAATAAAATACGTATATCGAAATTAACAAGCGGTTAATTTAAAGTTTTCGCTTAAATTAGGACCATTGGAAATCAGTAGAGCATTAACTGAACAGGCTATTGCATAATTTCTTAATTTTTAAGAATAATTTAAATAATAGATTTAGATTTAAATTTAGCGTCGTTTTTTAACGACTTAACGTAAACATTTTATATCTCGCAAGTATCATTTAGAAACCAGGCAATTTACTTATGGATCGTTTTACGACGGAAGAATGTTTTAGAATTGTGCAAACTGCAAGAATTGGCGAAGGCTACCACAATATGGTAAGAAACTTTTTATGTAATGTCTGAATTATAAACTTAATTATAAAATTATAATTAAATTATAAATTATAAACATTTTATGGTCTACAGTTGGATAATATGAACATTAAAAATATGTTCTTTCAACAAGATGGTGTCACGTGTTAAACTTCGAGGGAAAATTCTAGATTTGTTGCGCACATATTATCCTGGTCATGTCCTTACTCGAAATTGTGGCCTACAAGATCATGCGATCTAACACCCCTTCGACTTTTTTCTGTGGGGTTTCCTCAAGGACAAAGTGTATTTTACCAATCAGCAGACGATTAATGAAATTGAACTGCAATTGTTCCACTATATGTTGTTCCACTAATTGTTCCAAAGATACTAACCTTGAGGAAATTATGTATATTACAGGCCTACAAAGTTGAATGGGTTTACTTCGTGCCCCGAAACTAGCTGATTATTGGGCAAAAAAATAAATATGCGTAAACCAAGTCGCAAGTGTCATGTCACGAAACACATTTGGGCTATTGTTAGCAAACTGGCACTTTCAAGATAACCGAAAAGCTGATACTTCTAATAAATTGCATAAACTTGGACCTCTTATATACCCCTTAAGATGGAACTTCCAAAAATTCTACATCCCCAAAGAGCAGATATGCGTTGACGTAACACTTGTCCGTTTTCGTGGCAAGCTGGCCCTTATTCAGTATATCAAGAATAAAAGCCATAGGTTTGGTGTAAAACTATATAAATTATGTTTTGAAGGAGGATATACCTATGATTTGAAAGTATATTGCGGCAAAGAAAAAGTAGATGGGTCAAGTGTACCGATCAACGTTGTTATGAATCTTTGCGAACCTCTTTTGGACAGTGGCTGATGCATTTTTGTAGATAATTACTATACAAGTATGGAGCTGGTTCACAAGTTGCTTAACACGAAAACTCATTTAGTTGCCACCCTGAGAAAAAACCGTGAGAATAATCCTAAAGATGTAATAAACAAAAAGCTAAAGAAAAGTGAATCATATAGTCAAGATAGTAAAACAAGAGCCGTGATAACAAAGTCCAGTGGCGGCTCGTGAAGGAGGCCGTTGGGGCGCTGCCCCTTCAGCATTTATCACAGTAAACAATTTTTCAGAGCAAAACACCATATTGTATTTCCGTTCAGTTTATTTCATTTAACTTTTCCTGGTTCACCTCCTGAATAGGGTTTCAAGAGCACGAAAAGTAAAAACGAAAAAGGGGAAAGCAAAAAAAAATCAGCAGGACTATTTTCTTCTACGCCCTCCCACTTTAAAAACCCGCGAGCCGCCACTGCAAGTCGCAAGATAAAAGAGATGTCCTGACTTTATTTACTAAAGAGACTGGTAGAATCGCGACTTAATGTGGAATCAGAAAAGCCCGATGTCGTTGCTGATTACAATAAATGCAAGGCATTTATTAATTTATCAGACCAAATCAAAACATATTCCTCAGCTTTGAGAAAGGGACTAAAATGCTATAGAAAAAATGCTGTAGAATTGCTCCTGGGAGCTGCAATGGTAAATGCGTACATCTAGTTCAACTCAGTAACTGGGCAAAATATGACAATTACAGCATTTAAAGAGCAAGTTGCTACAGCTCTTCTAAAATTTCCTCAAGAAGACCAGAACAAGCAAAAAGATGTACATACAAATAAAAAAAAACATATTTTAGAAGATGTAAGTACTACTAACAGGCGAAGATGCTGCTCTTTTGCTATGCTAAAATACGCGAAGAACGGGGAAGAAACGATTTAGTCAAAAGTACTCTACAAACTAGATGGAAATGTACTCAGTATGGGAACTACAACTTCGTTACTTGTTCTATCAAAACACATGTTTGCACAATAGAATAATAATTAAAAAATAGATATTTACAAGGTTTGAAATATAATAATTTCATTTTATGTACTAACCATTATACAACTTTGTTCCCTGTTTTTTTTCTTCAAGTTGATGGTTGATGAAGAGCTTGTAGATAATATTGCAACAGAAAGTAATCGTTACGCCAGTTAGAAAAAAGAAACTACAACTACATCGACAAGGACATCTTCACTATGAGTTGCTATCAACCGTTCAAAGTATCACCGCTGTTTTGTATTGTAAGCAACTGTTGCTGCTGGAGTCAAAAATAAAGAAAAAAACGACCTGCACTCAAACAAAACAAAAACCTAGCCAACTAGGGTAGGAAATCCTCTCTCCCCCGCTATACTCCCGATGTTGCACCATTAGATTACTACTTATTTTGTCTCTGCAAGGGTTTTTAATTTCAAAAGGGAAAACAATTGAAAATTGTTTGCAACGTTAACAGTGTACCAGAGAGATAGTTGTTTTTTTGCATCTGATATCGAAAAGCTATCCAATAGATGGAAGCAAGTTGTCGACAACAATGAACAATATTTAGTTAATCGAACAAATTTTTTGGTAAAGTTCTAGTACCAGATTGTAACAATGGTATTTGCGTTGTTTTCTTTATTTATAATATATATCAGTATGATAGATTCCACTACGAAATTTTGAGTCGATGGTTTTTAACAAAAACGTTAAAATGAGTGAAATAAGTCACAAAATTAGGGCAATTTTAAGCCAGTATTAAAAAAGTTGCAAAGGCTCGTGAGATTGGGGAAGTAGAGGGGGAATGTGCTGTATCGATCCGCACCGTTCAGCTCTGGTTCAAACTCTCTACACTGTTACACTCTAGTAGTTTCAATATAATCCCAAAAATACAACAGAAAGTATGCAACAACCAAGTCCTTTGCTTCTTTTAAAGAAATTTCAAAATAAAAAAAGTCGCTATGACTGATTTTTTTTTAAATAAGTTCATGCAGTATAAAAGTCTGCAGCAGTTTATAAACGACCACGTCTCCTTGAAAAATTACATGGAAATACTGTGTATAAATAAGCATCTATATGGTTTATCTTATCTATCATATACAAGGCCAGTTATATATTGAAAAACAGAAAACTCTGTGCGGTACATCACATGGTGATATCTAGTTTACTCCTACTACTACACAAGTTGGACTTGCCTTGTATACCGAACAGTCAATGTAAAAAGATACATAAGGCAAAAAAAGTATTTGCACATGCCGACGTTTAGGGATTTGTCACAAATCATGGCGAAATTAATCAATATTTTGTTTGTAAATATAGCAGGAAGGTACATGACATGAAAGAGTTCTTTCAATTAATATCAATCATCTAAATAATGTAATTTTGGCCTGCAAAGAAAATATTTGCACTACTGGCATAGAGGTTGCTTCCATGTAAAGACAGGCATTGTGAGGATTAATGTGGCCTATTGTACTCAAAAGCAAAGAGAGATTGAACTGGGAGAGTGAGGGAGGAAATAGTGGAATTGTAACGTGTCGGAAAGAATTTTAGAGAAATTGGAAGACAACTTAATTTATTAATTTCTACAGTAGGTATATTGTAAAAAAAGAAATAATGGGAGCAAAGCTAATGGCAGCATAGGCAATATTAATGGGAACAAAACAAACCTCGATCAGGTCGTAATCGATACTTCACTGTAAGGGAGCGACGGAAAATTGTTAAAAGCATCTTAAAAAAACCTACACGGAGCGCCCAACAGCTTTCTAATGACTTTGAGACATGCTCGGGGAAGAAGGTCACCTCTCAGACAATGGAATATTACCCTTGACATAGGTGTTCGAGGTAGGCGATCTGTAAAGAAGCCCTTTCTCAAGGAAATTAATAGACGAAAAATACTAGAATTCGCACAAAAATATAAAAACAAACCTCTAAATTTGTCGAAGCAAATTATTTTTTACGAGAGCGAATTTGAAGTTTTTAGACCAGCCACCACTTTAACATTATGGCGGAGAAAGAACACTAGGCTTAATAGAGAGAACATATCAAATACAGTTTAGCAAGGTGGTTGGTGGTAATGTTATGGTTTGGAGGTATATGTCTTACAATGGAGTAGGAAATCTTTACGTTATAAACGATAACATGACAGCTCAGTTATAGGTGGAAATGTAGCGGGGTAACCTGTGAGATAATGCTGTGAAATTAAAACTGGAATTGACTTTCTATTTCCAGCAGGATCACAACATTAAACTGCTTAGACCAGGGGTTCCCAAACGATGCGCTGCGGCGCCCTGGGGCGTCGTGGAAAGTAACCAGGGGTGCCGCGTGACGCTCCTGTTTCACTTCTCCGGAAACTAAAACTACTTATATTCGTGGGTACAAACTAATAAATTCAAATCGCGCGATCTGCATGCATCGCTCGCTGTGTTCGCCGGTAGGTATTCTCGCTCGTACACAGCGACACCGAAGCTCCTCTCTTCCCCCGCATTGCCCGCGCTCAGCCCGTGCGAAATCGCCATTTCACTTAAATTCATTACGAAACACATGCACGCGAGAAGAGGTTTTGCTTTGTTTTGATTGTGTCGCTTTGCATTTTCGTAAAAAGTAGGTCGCAAAATGGAGAGATTTTTATTTAATAAGAAAGTAGGGAGTTTAAGTGAGAATGATCAAGCATCGACCAGTGCCAGGGGGAAAAAACGGAAATATCTTAAATACAATGATAGTTATTTGGATTTTGGCTTTACTTCAGTAGTAGTCTTCAGAAGAAATAATGAAGAAAGATCGCAGTGTGTACTCTGAAAATTCTAGCGCCCGGAAGTATGCTCCCAAGTCCGTTCTAAGAACAATTATGATGTCCCAATTGCCAGAACTACTGGTCTCCAGAAGACATTGTTTTGGGAAGGTTTGCCTCTTCAATGCTTTGCCCGCCCACATAGGGAGCGCTCCTAATGTGCATGTATTTAATAGACTGTAAAATTATTATTTGAAGTAATACAGTGTTTTATCATTTGAACAGTGATAATTATTACCTTTTGATTGTATTTTCTTTTGTTAAGATTTCTTAGAATTTGCTATGCTAAATGCTAAATAAAGTGTGTGTATTTATTTATTTAAGTAAGCTAAAGCGACATCTCGAGACCATTCACCATACCATGGTTGAAAAACCTCGCGAATTTTTTAGTAGGAAGTTGCAAAATTTTCAAAAGCAAAACAATGTGTTCCCTCAACCAGCTTTAGTACCTAACAACGCACTGCTAGCATCTTTCAAAGAGGCATACAGAGTGGCAAAGTACAAAAAACCTCACACCTTCGCCGAAGAGTTTATTCTACCGGCTGCTCTTGATATGGTTAAGGTGGGAGAATCAGCGGGAAAACTAATTTCAAAGATTCCTTTGTCTAACAACACTATTAGTCGAAGAATTCATCATATAGTAGAGGATCTCAATGATCAATTAATAGAGAAAATGAAAGGCAAGGAATTTGGTCTGCAACTTGAGGCAACTGACAGTTATAAAGATAAACAACTTATTTGTTAAGCACGCTTTCTGGATTATAATATTATCGTTGAAGACCTGTTTTGCAAAAGTATCGTTGAAAGCGCAAAGGCTCAAGACTTGTTGGAAATGCTTGACAAATTTATAACAGAAAATTAATTGGATTGGGAAAAGTGCATTGGTGTATATACTGATGCTGTTCATCATCCATAGAGAAGCACTTGCATCGAAATCGACGAGTTCTTGAATTGAATTTGATATTAGAACGTGTCCTAGACGTAGTAAACTACATAAAAACCAGGCCACTGAAAGCCAAATTGTTAAAAAACTATGCACGGATATGAGAGCTGAACACACGGCCTTGCTGTACTACTGCAGTTCACGATGGCTTTCACGTGGAAACCCGTGATTCCTTTTCTGAAGAAGTTCACACTTTTCTGTAAGAGAAAGATCATGAAAACTCCAGGTACCTTTCCGAAACGGACTTTTTGCTCAAACTAGCACATTCGTGCGATATATTTGAGAAACCGAATGCCTTCAATTTGTTTCTGAAGGCAATAACATGCACATCTTGAAACTTTTGGAGAAGATTGCGGAGTCTAGGAAAAAGCTGCAGTTGTGGATAGAAAAATGAATGATGATTGCTTCCCCGAATTGCAAATACGCGGCCTCTAATGAGTTCGTTGTTTCACAAGACTTTCAGTCCCTTTTACAGACCACCATTCAAAGCTCGTTGAATGGTTTGCAAAATACTTTACGGAAGACAATGTCGAAAAATTCTCACGTATCCAAGATCATTTCCGTGCTCAAACTCCAACAGAATTTACGCAAGAAGAAGAGAGTCTCATTGAACTCTCACGCGACAACAGCCTTAAAACAAAATTTGCTTGTTCCTATTTGGTGGAGTTTTGGATGACGATGAAAACATGAATATCCAAGTCTAAGTTCACAAGCTTTAAGAATTCTCGTTCCCTTTGCAACATCCTATCTATGCGAAGCCGAATTTTCAGCAGTAGCTGTAATAAAGAGCAAATATCGCTCAAAAATCAACGTGAAACAAGAAATGAGAGTAGCAGTATCTAGTCTTATTTCGCAATTTAAAAAAAATGTGTGGAGATCAGTAAGCTCACACGTCGCATTGAGTAAGTTGCCATTGAAGATTATTCAGTCAATTTATATTCTTGTGTCTCAATTCTAATAAATACCTATAGAAGCTTCAGAGTTGCTTTCATTTATGTGCCTGATTAGTGGCATTGAACACATATTTTGACTAGAGCTCCGTGACAAAATACTAAAACTGTAAGTGGGTCGCGAACTAAAAAAGTTTAGGAGCCCCTGGTCTAGACGTTTGGAAGCTGCCATTCGTGCTAATGAGGTGAACACAAAACATAAAATAAATCAGGTGCATTGGAAATGGTTTTTATAAAAATGTAATTGATAAATAAATATATTCTTCATTTAATTGATATTTTCAAATAAATTGTTATCCTATCTAATCATTTCTTGTTATATTCAAATATATTTTTTTACATTTTCGCCATGATATGTTGATAAACCCCTGGAAATCAGAGTGTGCAAATCCGTTTTTTATCTACTGTATTTGCAAAAACGAACTTCGAACATTCCGGAAAAATCATCGGGTAAAACATTCAAATAAACAGAATCTCGTATTGACTTAAACTAAACCTAAATCCTAAAAATAACATCACAAAGCTTTTTATTTATTTATTCAGTATGGCTAATACAGTTGAACCGCCAAGAGATTACCCATGCGTCATCAAATGACGTCATGAATTTCCTATATCATAGACATTGTCTCAATAGGTTTTTTTTGCTTTGCCGAACGGGAGATAAGGAGATAAAAATCAATACGTATGTCTTCGGGTAAAAGCAGTACGTTCGATAGTGTACAGCGGGGTAGAAAGAGAAAGTAACAAATAATTAAAAGGTCGTTGTTCGTACCAGTTGTCAAAAGTTCCTCTATTGAGTACAGCGGTACTGTTTCGGTTGTCATTTGACTTGTTTTGTTATTGTGTTTTAGTGAAATTTTGTGCTGTAAAGTCCAGTTTTATTATAAAATAAGTTCTTATATCAACTACTATTATTGATTATTTTGTTATTGGTAAGTATCTGTAAATATTCATAAAATTTTAATTCCTTCAATAATTCTAACTTAACCAAAAACATTTTATTACAAATGTTTAATAAACACAGAATTTATATTGGCTAATTCTAAAAACATACTGAAAGATAAAGAACCGTTTCAAAATAATAACGGAAATATAGAAGTGCGAACTTTTAAGGTATCTATCTATATTTGTTTTAACATTTTGTTTGATTTCAGATAATTTCGCGAAAAACACTGAAATCTCAAGCACAACAATTTGTGCTCAATATTTATAAGTATTTTGAAACGTAAAAAAGGAATGGGGGACTGTTAGAGTCTCTTTCATCCATTCAAGAGGTAAAGAATAGTTAATTTGATCATGTTTTACTTTTTTGTATTATCACATTGTAATACATTTTTAGAGAGTTGCAGCAGCATTCAAAATATCAAGAACAACAGTGTATTCTATTAAGAAAAGAAAAGAATATAATCCAGTTATTTCTTTTCCTGGAACAAGCAGACCGTGAGTGAAGACCAAAACAACAGACTTACCTGAAAGAAATAAAATGAAAGTCTAAAATACCTTGTACAATATGTACAAAAAAAGTAAGTCATTTAGGTATAATGAATACATATTAATTGTTTGCCAGTTATGCCACATATGCCTTTTGATTTTTCACATTCGCAAACATTTTGGCTTTACAATTTATTAGAAAATTAAAATCTTGAGCTAACACCTATCTTACTTATATCTAGCACAAATATTTGGAATATCCTGCTATTCCTGGTAGATAATAAAATATTTAGATATTAGTAATAATTATTAAAATACCTATATTACCAGAAATTACTAATTTTTACCAAAAATAAATCAGCTTGAGGTCTACTTGTATACACAGTGTACATACAAGTGTGTTGACTAAAACTAGATTATGGTATAGCTTAATTTTCAAAAAAACAGTTTCATAAACTAAAAATACAAGTATAGCTCAGTCTCATAACATATTTTTTTTTTTCGTTTGTAGGAAAGCATGTAACTATCAAAAGCCTTAATATGAAGTTAAGAAGAAAGGAAATTGTCAGTATGGCTCGTACATCACTCAGTACTCTCCTGAAGGAGCTAGGCTTAAGTAAAAAAGGGATGACAATAGAAGATCATTCATCAAAAGAAATTCTTGACAAGACAATAGTGTTAAAATATATGGAAAGAAGCATTGGAACAGTGTAATGAAGAAGTGTGGGAAAATTCTGTAGGGCATACAGAGAAATTAATTGAAGACTGGTTTAGCCGAGAACAATGCATAGTCAATGTTGAAGTTGAGCCTATAATAATCAATGCAAATGAAAGTTCCCTCGTCTGAATCTGAAAAAGATATATAGCTATGTAGTTAATTTGGTTAATTAATGAACTTATTAGTATATCTAATTATTTAGATATAGGACAAATTATTTTTTTTATGTATTAAGTACTCAGTATTTAACACTATGTTTAGACAGCTGTTTTTGTATGCTTTATATAATTATATGAAATGTTTGAAATTATGTGTAATGTTTTATAAGGATTTTATTAGTTTTTAAGGGTTTTTGAAGTTTAATAAGGACCTCTATATTCCCATACCTTGATAATGTTTTCATCACATAAAAATTGGTCACGACAATAATGGTTATAGAGTAAATAAAATGATTTGAACCAATAACAAATTAATTCACTGAATACTTCCTTAAAATTTCCTGATAACTTGAAGTTCGTCCAGTTTTAACCTACAAAATTCCTCGATCGATCTATGACTTAAAACTTTACAATTTCATGACAAACACTCGAAATTTTACGTTAAAATATCGATTTATAACATGTTTTATAACTTCATGTTATAAATATATACTAATAAATGTATCGTGAATTTAAATCATAAACATACATATTCGTCTTTCGAGGCAGTAGCCACGCCCATTATGAAAGTTAGCATTAACCACGTCTATTATGAAAGTTAGTACTAATTTGACTAATAATTTTTGATTTGATTCGTGTGGATAAAAAATGATGACTCATGGGTAGTCTTTGAACGGTTCAACTGTATATTATAACGCAACAACTTATTCATCCCCTAGTTTTACAGTTTAATAACATGATAAATCATTAATACAATATTCTTCTTGGTGTCCAGTTTGATTCCAGAATTCTGATGACTTTCGAGACTAAACTTTTACTAATTATTATCTCATCATTGACTAGTTTGGTTATTTGATACACGATCGCAATAAATAAGTAAATATACTTGTACTGACATAATGATTTATCACATATATTTTTCAAAGTTTCTCAAAGGAGAATGAAACTACAATCAGGAAAACTTTTAAATGACGAAGAAAACCGAATCTATTGAATGTTCTGGTGATTTTTCATTTTTAGAGGAAAAAATAAATTGTATTGTACTGGGGATCTGCAATATATCAGGAAAGAAATGACTAAAATACTCTCTTTAAGGTACTGGCCTTAGAACTTTGATCCTTTTCTAGCCTGCTGAATTGTTTGGTCTACTCATTGTTATTTTGTTTGGCATGTGCATGTTCATCAACTCTGTCCTAGAAAGAGAATAAATCCTTTCATGGTTTTGTAAATATACTAAAAATTGAACTGCTTCTATTACAAATAAAAATTCAATTCTAAAGAAGCTTTTACTGTTTTTACTGAAACTGCAGCTAAAGGACATAAAATAATGTGACATATTATTGGATGTGTTTACTAAACAATTTTTATTGTTGTGATAAAGGCAGAATAAAACAAATTGCAATAAGACAAGAATAATAACTCTAAGAATAAGACAAATAATGCAGCAATGCAAGCACTGTTAGAAGCACAGGTGAATGTCTATGGTATAAAAAAGATTTATTTACCTTATGCTTTGAGGCAGGCTCGAGTCATCCAAATTGTGTTCTCTGACAGCCAGCATGCACAAAGTCTTGAGTGAAGGGTTGAGATCTAATATAAACATGTCACTATGATCGACCAAACCATCTAAGCCAGCCTCGGCCAACTCTTCAGCATCTTTTGTAATGTGAGGACTAAAATAATATGTGTGCATTATTTATTGTATATATACACAGTGCGTACATTAAGTATCAGTACTTAATATATATCTCAGCAACCAGTCACACCATCTATTGACAGGAAGCTTGAACATTTTTCGTCCTAACGAAACCTATTTTATCATGATAAAATTGATTTTATGACGTCTTATTTACAAAAAAGTTTTATGTAAAAATAAAATCATGGAACAAAGAGCTCTTATTAAATTTATATCAAAACTCGGTAAAACTGCGTCGGAAACATTCCGGTTGATGCAGCAAGTGTACGGCGATGATTGTTTAAACAGAACAATGTTTTTTTTTTGGCATAAACGTTTTTTGGATGGCAGATTGTCGCTAGAGGATGACAGATGTGACGAGAGAACAATTTCAGCTCGTACTCTTGAAATGATCGAAAAAGTTCGCGATTTTGTAGTAAATGCGCAATGCTTCACTAAAAATGATGGAAGAGGCTTTGAATATCGCCAAAGAAACGATTTGACTCATTCTTCACAAGGATTTGGATAAAACAAAGGTCTGTGCAAAGTTTGTTCCACACACGTTAACGGAGGAACAGAAATCACTTCAAGTCAGAGAGGTCGTTGCAGACGCCAGAAATGATCAAAACTTCCTGAAATGATGAAACATGGTGCTTTCAATACGATCCAGAAACTAAGCGCCAAAGTGCGGAATGGAAGTCGAAAAACTCACCACAGGCAAAAAAACGCGAAAAACTCCTTTGAAATCAGGGTAATGTTCATTGTTTTCTTTGATAGCAACACATAGACATACGCAAAAAAATATATTTACTTTCTATCTTTTCATAATTTATAGAAATTAATATACTTTATTTTTCGGTTCGTTTTGAAAACGGGAGGAGAATACTTCCCGAAACGTTTACGTTAAAAGTTTGTATATTTTTTTAGAACATTTTTATATTTTTAAAATTTTGTTCGTTAGGCAAATTTATTACAAAAAAGAATCACTGAGAAATTTGTCTCCGTTTGGTTTTTTGTTTTTACCCAGTGATTCTTTATTTACATAAGAACAGATATTTTGATATTTTTTGAGTTTTAGATCGTGGCCAAAAACCCAAATAAAGAAAAAAATATTTGAACACGCTACAATCATTCAGACAATACGTAAAAAATATATTTACTTCCTATCTTTGCATTATACATAGAAATTAATATAATTTATTTTTTTGATTCGTTCTGAAAACGGGAGGAGAATATTTCCCGAAACGTTAACGTTCAAAAGTTTGTATTTATTTTAGAACATTTTTAATTTTTTTTAAATTTTGTTCGTTAGGCAAATTTATTACAGAAAAGAATCACTGAGAAATTTGTCTCCGTTTGGTTTTTCGTTTTTTACCCAGTAATTCTTTATTTACATAAAAACAGATATTTTTGTTAGTTTTAGATCGTGGCGACCCCCCCCCCCCCCAAAATATATGAACACGCCACAATCATTCAGACATTATTTTTCCAACTTAGTATGTATTTCTGATAAATGTAAACACCACTCCAGTGTTGTTTAGAAAAACATCAATAAACAACAACAAACGTTACTATATTAGGGACAGTAATTATTGAATGTCCCTTATATTTTGTAACCTTCTAAAAAGCATGGAAAAATATACTGAAATAATTAAAAAAATAATAACTTGCATTAGATTTCATCATCCTTATGCAAGGAGTAATTTCTATTCGCGGAATTTTTACAATCGGAATTTTTTTTCTCGATTAATCAAACCTGAATGTGAACGAAAAAAATTCCTAAACTATCTAGCGGCAAGAAATAAAAATTCCGTTGATCTAGTTCGATTCTTACCTTGTACCACCGAAAATAAACACCTTATCGCCTACTTTGGCGCACGCCTGTCTTCTTCTTTCGCAAGGACTTTTACCCTGAGGATGTAATTTGGTCCAAACGCACGTTTCTGGGTCAAATACATGCAAATCGTTATAGTGCCTCGCTTTGACTGAGTTAAATCCGCCAAATATGTACATTTTACCATTATGAACAACTGAAATTAAATAATCATATAAAAAATGAAGTAATATTTTAATATTTTCTATGACTCAAAGAAGTAGCTAAATATTATTAACAATAACAGTCATAAAAACAGTCAGGTAACATTAAAAATCTAGCTATACTATTACTTTTACATTTTTTTGCAGGTCATTTAGTTTATTTTTTGGCATTGGCATTTTTTAAATTAAGAACAAGGTTTATTTGATACGTTAACATCTACGTTGCAGTCGGTTTAAAACTGTATCATTTATAGTAAAGAGGAAATATTTTCAAATGCGCAATAAAACTATAAAATATGGAATCAACTTAATTCTCGACGTATTTTTTTTACTGCCTTTGATATATATTTATGAAAAATGTAACACAAATCTAATCTCCGAAGTAATTCTCTCACTTTCGCCATCTTTCAGGCAACTGTTGAATCCTAGATTGAAAAAAACTCGGTTTTTTTTAACTGATTAAAATTGATTTTGAAGTGATAGGGTCATTGAGGCTTTTTTCGACTTCCCCAAGAGATGTGGGGCAGCTATCAATCAGGTGATGTTGCCTGCAATTGGAAGAGATGAAAATCCGAAGAGGCCAAGTCTGGAGAACACGCCGGATGTGATAAAACCTCCCATATCAACTCGGTGATCTTTTCCAAAATCTTTTTGGCTGTATGTTGCCGTGCGTTGACCCAAAGTAAAATGGTCATAGGTGACCCAACAACTCTCCTTTTGAATTTTCCCTAGTTTGGGTAAATGTTTATAAATAGCGTGTGATGTTACTCAAAGTTCCAGTGAGCTCTTATAGTGTACTCCAAACCAGGCACATCAACATTCTGACCGCAGATTTGTTTTATCTCTTAGTTTTCGAGATGTAATTTTTCAAAAATTAACCAGTTTGCCAAAATTGCGTTTTTCCGATGGTTTTCTGCGGATATCTCGGAAACCGTACAATTCCTCGTAATTTTCTCTATCTAGTAGTATATTTTAGATAGGGGTAGGGCGACTTATGGTTTTTTAACATTGTCCTGGGAAAATTCCTTCTGGAAAATTTTCGCTCCAAAATGCAAAACTTCAAAAATTAGAATTGACTCATTTTTAGATATTTGACACTCCGAACTACGCGTATCATCAATCTGACCGCAAATTTGCTTTATATCTTTTAGTTTTCGACATATGATTTTAAAAAAATAGCCAGTTTGCCAAAATTCTAATTCTTCTGATAGTTTTCTGCGGATATCACGTGTCATCATTCTGCGAGCGAGTCACATCTCAATTTCCCGCAATTTTCTCTATCTGGTAGCGTATTTTCACAGGAATAGGGCGAGAGTTTTCCAAAATTTTTCATTGCATTCCAAAATGCAAAACTTCAAAATTGAAAGAAAGGGGATAAAAAATATTGCCTCAAATAACGAATGAATAAGTGTACAAACAAATTCTGTGTTCACCCATTCAAACATAAAAGTTCGAAAATGTTTGCACACGAGGAACAAAAACGATGGGAGATTTAACTGAACGCAGCAAGGCTACCTCAGCATGCTCCCAAAAAAACAAACTTTCATTGTTTTTATTTAAATAGTGAGCCAATGCAACGATGGGAGTGATCGTACATTTTTGAAGCTTTTTGGGTTAGGTTTATTTGACGTTCATGTGGTTATTTCGTAACTACATGTAGCTTGAAAATCCTGACCGAACTCTGCTGAATGTTTCAGTTTTGAAAATAGTACGAAATTGTAAGGAATCAAATCAGGCGAATATGGAGGATCGTTTAGCATCATAAGACTTTTCCTAGCGACTATCTGGCTTTTGCAGGCCCGCCGCGGTGGTCTGGTGGGTTAGTAGGCAATCCAAAGGTAGCTGGTTCGATTCCAGCGAACGGATAGGTGTTTTTCTTTAATTGTTCTGTCCATCCTACTTCCTACCCTACACACACACTTATATACACTCACATATACACACATACGCCCACACATATCCACACCTAAATGTCTGTGATTGTTTCTAGGCAAGAGTGCAAAATCCGACAACCAATTATCCCTCAGTCACGCCAGTTAAAGGCTACCCAGCCCGGATGCCTTCTGAGAAGTGTTCTACGTTGATCACCATTCGCCAGTCGGTAGGTTTCCTGATAAACTTATGAGTAGGCACATAACCAAGGGTTGATAACCTGAGGGGGGTGCTGGCCTGGGTTTGTCGGTAGCTGATGACCGTGGTTCGGAACCCACGTTAACCTGCTGATGCGCCTCTAACCGTAAATCCTTTCCTTTGGCTTTTGCAGGCCGTTGCATTCTGGTGTAGAGAGACTATGCCTTGTTTTTGGTTGGTTTTAAACCTGACCATGGATATATATTTCAATACATTACCTTGTCATATAAAAAACCAACACTTTGAATTATTTAAACATTTCTGAGGCCCATTTATCCAACTTAATGTTTTTTTATGTCCTATTATAACTAAATTAAAGCTTGCTTATTCATCAGGACATAGGCAATAACAATAAAAATATCAAAGATAGAAGATGCCAATAATGCATTGTTTATGAGGCATATAATTTACAAATTTTCGAGAACACGTTACGAGTTATAATATTTGACTTTTTATATTTGCTCACAAAAAGGGCACCAGAAAAAACTCCGATATTTGTTATCTATACATGATATGAATCGATTTTTTATGAAAATAAACATTCTCATTTATAAAAATGAAAAATTTAGAGACTTAATCCTAACACTGTTTGATTGACACATTCTGAGATTCTGAAAAAATAGTGTGGAAAATGCTTCTCTCAGTTTCCGAAACTACAACTGTAGGTTTAAAGCTTATAGGGTTGTTATGTCTTCAAGAAAATACTGCTATGATTAAATAGTATTGTGACTTTTGTTTTAAAAATTACAACCATTTGTTTTTTAGGTTGATATAACCATCCTTGACATCTGACAGAAATTTCATGTCATTTCGTTTTTAAGTAAGAAATTATTGCGTCTTTTGTCATTGATTAAAAAACTACAGAAAATGTTGTCTAAAAAACGATTTTTTTTGTGCTGATGCATTCAAATTGTTAAGAAAGTGTTACGACGACGAATATATATATATATATATATGTCGAAAAAAAATGGTGCAAGGGCTTTAGTAATGGAGATAAGAAGCTGTAGATGATCCTTGTTCAGGAAGGGTCTTTACGTCAACCACATTCAAGAGAACATTATGAAAATCAATAATTTTGTACTGAGTAATCGCCAATTAAGTATTAGAGTCCGTTAAAAAAAACCGATCAGATTTGTTGCAAAACAATTCTTGATTTTTGCAACACAATATCGTACACTGCAATAATTATTCGTTAATTTTTCGCTAAAAATCAAACAAATACCGTTCTACAAGAACCATATTCACCAGACATGGCACTGTGTGATTTTTTGAAAACTGAAACAAAAAAACGTTGGAACATGTGTTTTTTAAGTCACCTTACTTTTTGATCACAGTAGTATATGTAAAATATAATGCAAGAAAACTGCACTAATGTGCAACCAACCCATCACTTATATAACAATAATAATATTCAATAAACTTTCTATTTGTGTTATTCCTCTTATAAACAAAATATTCCTTATTATGTAACATTTGCCTGGTTATCGCTTCAATATTTAATCAACCATACATAACAAATACACTTTACACTTGATATTTCCTCGTACAAAACTACTTTCATTTTCTTTAAGATCACTTTCACTATAGCCATAACTATTAATAATAGTTGTTACCTAATACACATATTAAGTAACATCTTTCACCAGTTACTTTACTGATTCACACTTATTGTTTAGAGAAATACCTATCTCATGCCTCTTTATCATCATTTATTTTAAATATACAGTTAACTATTATTGTTTAAATGTACTTACATGCTGAGTTACTTCTTCTTCCAACAGGTAAATCACCAGTTGCTTTGCAGCAGTGCCAATTTAGAGTTCTTATATCTAAATACCATACTTTATTACAGTAGGTCTCTAATGGTGCCTGTACTCCTTGCACATTTGTTGTTAACATTGCACCTCTACCACCAAACAGATATATTTTATCATTTATACATACAGTGGTGTGAAAGTCACGAAGAGTAGGTTCATAGCCTAAAAAATCCAGATATTTCCCAACCAAGAAAACAACAAAACAAAATAAGCTCACCACCACAAACAATGTAGCTCCAATGTAATGTGTCTAAGTCCAAGTAAAAAACCTGCTTGGCAAATAAATCAGTTTCCTCCTCATAACCTCCAAAAATAAACATATAATTTTTCCAGACACATGCAGTGTGGCCATCCCTTGCAAGTGGAACTGAACCAGTTGTTGGAGGAGCCATCCAACAATGCCAAAAAGTGTCAAATTTGAAAAGAACTGAACAAGAGGACCTATCATTTCTTCCTCCCCATATATAAATATTATCTTTGTAAACTACTGCAGTATGGCCATATCTAAAATAAAGTAAAGCTTATAATATCACACTTTTGTTTTATTTTTTATTAATACTACCTCCTATATGGTAATATATCATCATTTTCAAAGTATGGCAAATCACTCACAGGATGTTTTACCCATCTGTTTGTATGAGTATTTAAAACATGTACATCCATAGAAGTATATCCTCTACAGTCTTCCCCAGTTGAATATCCTTCAATCAAGTGAAATTTAAAAAACCCTTCTGAATTACAGATAAAAAAAAAGTATTCTTACCGCCAAAAGAATATATCTTATGGTTAACCGCAACTGCAGCATGGTTAACCCTTTTAGGACACCCTTCAATGTGGGCTATCCACCTCATTTTTGCACTATACACAAACACTAACCGAATATTGTATTCAACTAAAAAAAAAAGTCAGCATTGGTCTAGGCCGTTTACAAAATTACAAATATTTTTACGTCTTTTCGGCCTTGATTTGCACTGTTAAAACTTTTATTCTTCACTGTTATTTAACCTTCCCTATCAACTAATTAACATATTATACAATGTCGATATTAATAATATATATAGACACTTTTATATAGAGCGAAAATATTTTGTCTTTGAAAATATCTCATTTTGATGGGTAGATAAAAAAATTCCGAACGGTTACGAAAACAAATGACAATTAAGATGACATCTAAACTTCTAAAATACAAAAAAAACTCGGCATACCCCGTGTGTTCTATTTCACTCTTAACTATATCAGTTATATACCAACATTTCCGATTCCCATAATGATTCCATAATCTCTCCCTCTTTTTCGTTTGCTTTTTCTCTCTCTCTGTGTTAACTATCGCACTTCATCATGAGCATCTGAATTATATAACATGCGATGTTAATTTAATACAACTTTTAGGATAATGAATATTTTAAATGGCATGAATAAAAGTAATTTTTTATAAATTGAAATATAAAGTTTTTAAAATTAATGAAAACAGTTTATACACTTGTCAAATTTGTCACATTTGTCATTATCAGCTGATTTTCAATTTACGTTTAGTGCCAGTGTTTTGAGATTTGTACTGATATTTATATTTTGGTTTTTGTTTGAGAAAAACCATTATTATAAATTATTTATAAATGAAAGTGGAAATGGAAGATGTGGACGACAGTACATTATGTGATTCTGTTGTAAGTACATTCTGTGAAAAAGTACCCGGAATTATTTGTTGTAGAATTGTTGAAAGTACCCGGAACAAAACACAAAGTAGGCTCCATTAAGTGCAATACAACTATGCCACTGCTTGATTCAATCCTCCATACATTATTCGTAGGCTGATTGAGGTATGGCCTTCAGCTTCTTCAGTGAATTTTCTTTCAAGGCCTTAGTTGACTCAAAATACTTTCCTCTTAGTGATAATTTTAGCTTTGGGAACAGAAAAAGTCACACTGGGCCATATAAGGAGAGTATGCTTGATCAATGTCTGACTGATATTTTAGTCAATGTTATGAACAGACTTGAAAGATATATATTCACTTCTTGAGCCAACTCTCTACGAGGATTTTTGAGCACAAGTTTTTTGATGTTTTTGTCGTTCGTATACGTTGAAGATCGACCAGAACGACGCAAATCAACTACCATTTCTTGGCCCTTTCCGGTAAAAATTTCGTTTGATACACAAAATTTAAGTCAAACTCTTTGCTCAATATTTGAGTTATAGTTAAATCCCAACATACACTTGACATCAACCAACAAAACAAACTGATGTAAATAAACTAGTTGACCTATCGCGCTTAAATTGGATATCCTAACTAGGCACAGTGCTGTCATCTTACAGCAGAAAAGAAAACCAAAGAATATTTTACGCGGACTTTGTAAATGAGAAGTTCCGGCTACTTTTTACGCGGTTTTTAAGTCGTATTAAAACAATACAGAAGTACAGTTTACATATTATTTTAGTCCTCCTTAGTGGAGGGTTGTCGCCTGCCAGTTCATATGAAAGGAACATCTGACTGGCGTAAGTTTTGAATATAGATTATTATATTTTAAATTCTTTATAATCTTTTTCATTATAGCATTAGCTGAAATTGTTAGTATAAAGGATATGGAAGGAACAAAGTTTTATTATGTACATTATGTGGATTGTAAATATCTTTCAAACTCTGTATAAATGCAATTTTAATTTATTTTAATTTTAGTTAATAAGCGATTAGATGAATGGGTGACAGAAGAATCTCTGGACACAAGAAAAGTACATTTTCCTAGAAAAGATGCTGCTGCACCTGGAACGGGAGTATCTACTCCAAAAAAAGCTCAAATAGGTAGTGGTATTAGTAACAGTGGGCAGGTTTCAAGACCAGCAAGTCCAGTCACAAGTAATACAGAACTGTTAAATGGAAATGCAGTGCTTGCTGCAGCATTACAAAAGAAAATTAATAGGTATTATCAGAAAGTCTTTTTATTGTAAAAGGTGTTCAATGTCGTGTTAATAGAAAAAGAAAAGGACCTTCTTTGGAAGGGGAAGATTCACAGGACGGACCTCCAAATCAACAAAGTGCTGGAGGTCCTAGACAATCTGGTAGTATGGTGTTACACCATGATGATATTGTAACGAGAATGAAAAACATTGAAATGATTGAATTAGGTCCCCATAGAATAAGACCTTGGTATTTTGCACCATATCCCCAGGTTTGAATTATTAGAAAAACTGGTCGTTTTACTGGAGATGTACCTAACTTGTTTGTTTCAGGAAATGGTTCATCTTCCTTGTATCTATATCTGTGAATTTTGTTTGAAATACAGGAAAAGCAGAAAGTGCCTTGAGAGACATTTAATAAAATGTAATTTGAGACATCCTCCCGGCAACGAAATCTATAGAAAAGACAACATATCGTTCTTTGAAATTGACGGTAGAAAAAACAAAGTGTACGCTCAAAATTTATGTTTGTTGGCCAAGCTTTTCCTCGATCACAAAACATTATACTATGATACAGATCCGTTTTTGTTCTACGTGATGACTGTGTTTGATCACAGGGGCTTCCATATTGTAGGTTATTTTTCCAAGGAGAAGGAATCGACTGAAGATTATAATGTGGCTTGTATATTAACACTTCCACCTTATCAGAGAAAGGGTTATGGAAAACTGCTCATTGAATTTAGTAAGTTTTTTTTAGCTATTTTATGTCCCTTTATTGGCTTTATTGATTTGCATCCTGTGGATACTATTGTCAAACTACATTTTCTTGGTCTATACTTGCTCTGACATTTTCCCAGATTCCATGTTTATTTTCTCTGTTTCAGAGCATTGAGCACCTTGTGATGTTCTCATGATGATAATAATAATAATGTTCAGCTCTACAGGCCTAGTGGCTCTTGGTTTCGAGATCTTTCACTTTTGTTCTTAATGTTTTTCACTTTAAAGCCTCATTCTTACAGTCTCTTACTCCTACTTCCCTCAGATCATTCATCACTTTATCCAGGCATTTCTTCCTCGGTCGCCCCTTCTTTCTCTTTCTCCCTCTCTTTAGTATTCTTTTATCTCATCTTTTGCCGGACATCTTCGCTATGTGCCCCAGCCATCTAGCTCTTTACATTCTCATCACCTATACAGTGTTTGGTTTCTGTTCATTTCTTCTATTTCTTTAGTTCTTCTAGATGGGTTCTGAAATTTAATTCGTTCAAAAATTCACCTTAATGCTCCGAGATTTCTAGCTTACTAGATACTTTTACTACTCTTGTTATATTTTTTGCTTTTAAAATTTTTAAAAACATGATCATGCTTCTCATGATGCTACTGCTGAAAAATAGGGTGACTTCTGTTCTAAAAACCCGCGCGTTTTATGTATCAATGCAACTCCTTTTTAATTTGGTATGATTGTCGTCGACATCTAACAAAAGTTTCATATCATTTCGCTTCTTAAGTTACAAATTATAACGTCTTTGATAATAGTTAAAACATTTTGTCGCCGGGTTTTTTAATGGTTTTGCATTAAATCTTGTCAAAAAAAAAATTCTTGTGTTAATGCATTAAAAATGTTCAAAAAGTGTTACGGCGACGAAGCTATGTCAGAAAATATATTTACAAGTGGTATAAGGACTTTAGTGATGGTAGAGAAGCAGTTGAAGATGAACCTCGTTCAGGAAGACCTTCTATATCGACCAATGAATATAAGTTCTATTGGAACCTTCCGTGTGAAACATTAAATTCGAAGAAATTTACCACTCAGCTCCAAATCTCTTTTTTTAAACTTCTCAACGCGCGTTTGGCCAACCATGTTGGCATCGTCAGGAGATGATTCAATCTAATTATAGAACTAAATTATTTTCTAAAAGGAGTACAAATAAGTTTCCGCCGTTTTCTATCAAAAATTAGAAATTTATTGTGAAAGAACGGCACATTACGTTTTATTCAAAGTATTGTCCATCACTAGCCACTACTTTTTCCCATCTTCCTGGCAGCATTCGGATAACACGTCGGAAGAACTCTTCACCTTTTGCGGCGATCCACGAATCGACCCAATTTTTGGTACCTTCATATGATGTAAAGCGCTGCTCAGACCGGAATCGGAAGGGCAATGTCTGGTGAATACGGCGGGTGGGGTAGGACTTCCCAATTAAGGGTTTCCAAATAGGTTTTAACCGGCGCCGCAACATGCGGACGCACATTATCATCTAGGAGAATAATTTTATCGTGTCTGGAGTAGTAGTAGGCGCGTTTTTCCTTGAGTGCTCGGCTTATTCTCGTTAATTGTGTTCTATAGAGAGTTTCAGTAATAGTTTCGCTCGGTTTGAGCGACTCATAATACACGACACCAAGCTGATCCCACCAAATACAAAGCATAAGTTTTTTTTCCATGAATATTCGGTTTGGCTGTCTATGTTGAAGCATGGTGGTCCCCATGATTTTCTCTGCTTTGGGTTATCGTACTGGATCCAGTTTTCATCACCACTGACTATACGATGCAAAAAACCCTTTTTTTATGTCTGGCAAGCAGCATTTCACTCATGCAAAATCGGCGTTCAACGTCTCTCGGCTTCAGTTCATATGGAACCCAATTTCCTTATTTTTGAATCATCCCCCAATGATTTTAAACGATGTGAAATTGCTTGTTTAGTCACTTCTAATGTAAGACAAACTCACCGTTTTTAACCTTTTGAAACCACTCACGACAACTTGTCTCACTTAAAGCAGCCTCACCATATCATCGATAAGCAATCTCGATACCCCTCAGCTGCAGATTTCTTCAAAACTTAACATTTCCACACGAAAAAAAAAAATGTAATGCTGATACGGAGTCACTAATACTTCAAGGTTATGTTGTTACCAGATGACCAAACTTTCATCTCATTTCGACTAACTTTGCTTCTGCTCCATACAGAGGGCAATTAGCCAGCGCATTAGGAGTGGCGAAGATTAGATTTGGTTTGGTCGGGCTCGAAACCATAACATCATCAGTCAATTATACTATACCAGTTTATTCTATAATATTAATACCACTGGAAGCATTCGGCCTTATCCGGCCTGGTTACCGGCGTGACAATGGGTTGAAAAATTAAACTATTGCGAATGATCACCACTGGAAGTATCTGGCTTCATCCGGCCTGGTTACCGACGTGACAATGGGTCAAATGCTGCTTGATAAAAATTAAACATAATCACAGTCACTAATATAAACTTCTCAAAACAGGAAATCTAAAGACGGATTATCATAATACTAATTCGATGGCTTGCACCACTTCTCGATAAAACTCCGTTCTAACAAAATATTCGTGGCAATGACACCCGCCTCGCTTCACACGGTGTGAATACCATGAAAAGCAATGCGGAAGTTGCGACCAAACTTAATATTACGTTTTGCATCTGACAATTTCAACATAACCTTCTGGTTGGGCCATCTTTTGTCAAACGGCGGAAACTTTTTTATACTGCTAATATTTATATGACGACCGTACCTAATGAAGCGTGAAAAACTCATGAACAGTAAAATTAATTAAGCGTTACATTAATAGTTGAAAAATTTGGTCAAATAGAATAGGTCCTTTATCCCGGTTCATGGTTTTCTTACATTTCTATTTGAATGCTTTCATGTGCATTAAAAGATCTATTATTAACTATAGTTTTAATAAGTCTTAAATTATGAATATCTATATTATGGTCGTATCCGAGTACATGTTGGGCAACACAATTTTTTTTATTTCTGCCTTATCTAATATGACTTTAAGCCGCCTACTCACTGGAGCACTGAATGAGGCAAGCCGAGGCAGCATTGAATGCGTTGGGTCTGAAAAAAAATGTCTTTAATGTTGCCTCGACGCGGGACGACGTCCACACTAACTACAGCTCAACCAACATAACTTGGTTTCCAAGGTTTGGATGCGCAGTAGCCTAACGCTCGAGAGCTCATTTGAAGCAGTGCATTCGTGGTGTTAACATCGGTTAAGTATTGTACATTAGATGAATTCTAGATTCTCTGTCTGTTAGATAGTGACCCTCTCACTTTTTCTTTTACGCATCTCCGAGGCCAAGCTATGTTGGTTTAGCTGTACCTCATGCGGCTTCGGCTTGCCTCATTCGCGTTCGTGCTCATGTGAGTACGCAGCTTTACAGATTGTTAATAATTTATTTTAATATTGATAATCGATGAAGTTGGGCTTTCTTGAAAAATTTATATTTTTTTGTTCGATTTTAGGTTATGAACTATCAAAATTTGAGGGAAAAACAGGGTCGCCCGAAAAGCCTTTGTCAGATTTAGGTCTTTTGTCCTACCGTAGTTATTGGGCACAAACTATATTAGAAATTTTACTTTCTATAAAACCAATTGGCGAAAATGAAAAACCCCAAATCACAATCAAGTGAGTAAACAATTTCTCCATAATGAATATGTAAACTCTAGATAAATCTCTTCTCCAGCGAAATATGCGAATTAACTAGTATCAAGAAAGAAGACGTAATATCAACGTTACAAAATTTAAATTTGATAAACTATTACAAGGGCCAGTACATAATTACATTGAGTAAGGAGATAATGCAGCAACACTATAAAGCGATGGAAAGCAGACAGATCAGAATAGATTCAAAGGCGCTACATTGGACTCCAAAAGACTGGGGCAAAAGAGCCAAATGGTAGCTTGTTTTATTCCAAAATGACTGATATAAAATCATATTTTATGATTTCAATGTATTGTAGTAATAAATGTATTAAGTTCTATGTCTTTTATCTTCTTTCTTCTTTTATCCTTATCTATCTCTTTCGCTATGGCTTTAAATCCCGATTCATCAAGCCAGCAACGCAGTGAAATTGGTTCGAATTGAAAGTGATCCGCATAGAACAATTTGATAAAATGAATAAATTCTGGGAATCAACCTGTCAACAACGTCAAGGCGATTACGTCAACTTGGAATGGTTAGCTAGGTCGATATATGGGCGCCGCATGAGTTAACGGAGAAAAATTGATAGACCGAACTTCTGTTTGTGATTCTTAATCGAAGCGCAAATAAATCGATCCATTTTTACAGCGAATGGTTACGAGAGATGAAAAATGGACTGTTAAGCGTGAGATTTCATGGGAAGCCCAAAAATGCGCAAACCAAATCCAAAGCCGAAGAAGGTTATACTCTGCATTTGGTGGCAATGGAAAGTAATCGTTTATTATGAGCTGTTACAATTGAGTGAATTAGGGCGAGCAGAAGCAGCGGATAGAGCCTTGCGTTTTATCGCGACAATGTTAGATGACACGGCTCTTTGGCCATCCGAAACAAACTTTTACAATTTTACTGGGATGTTTCGATCCCCATACTCTGATGACTTTGCGCCCTCTGACTACTATTTATTTAGATTGCTTCAAATAACTTAGATAGTACAAAGTTTAGTTCTTTGAAAGACCTGAAAAATCACCTGGCCAAATTCTTTGGCCAGAAGTCTTAGAACTTGAGCACGGGATTATGCAGCTTTCGGAGAGATGGAGAAAAACCATGGAGTAGAACATCACATCCGGCCGTCATCCCGCATTTTTGAAAAAGTTGTGAAAAAAAAGTATTTTATAGACATTAACTGATCCTACATCAAATAGCATTAGCGTCAACATACAAATTGCAATTTACATCAAAATATGCAAATAGCATCAAATAACAAGTTCACTTTTTAAAAATATCATCAGTTAGATGGTGTCCATCGCGGTTGATGCATTCTTGCAAGCCACTCGTAAAAGCGTCGGTGTTCGTACACTTTATTCTTGAGGTAACTCCACAAGAAATAATCACCAGCTATAAGGTCCGGTGATCGAGGAGGCCAATGAATGTCTCCAGGTAGATTACCAGGTTCGGGAACACGTTGTTGAGAATGGCCATGCTTACCCGAGCGGAGTAGCTTATAGCCCCATCTTGTTAGAATAACGTTTCATCGTTAACCTCATAATGCTGAAACTGAAGAATGAAAAACGTGCGCAACATTTCAGAATACCGCACAGAATTAACAATTTCTGCTCGTCCACGCTCATCTTCAAAAAAAGGGCCTACGATTCCTGAAGAGGAAATCGTGCACCAAACCGTGACCTTGACTAAATGAACAGGTTTTTGATGGAGTTGGTGATGGTTGTCGCAACTCCAGTACCTGAAATTTTGCCTGTTTACATAAGCGGACAAGTGAAAATGGTACTCATGACTCATCCAAAGGTTGTGAACGATATCCGCATTTTCCTCAACCATTTCCAAGAACCTTTCGCAAAAAGGCCGTCGGGCAATAACATCGTTTTCATTGATGGTCTGAACCTCTTGGATTTTATAAGGGTGATGGTGAACATCAAACCTTAAAATCCGTCGGACTGTCTGAAATTCCGAGCGCAATGCTTTGTCGAAGTGCCGATCTCCGAGGACTTCTTCCCACAGTTGTTCTCACACGATCAATATACGCGGGAGTACGCACTCTTCTTGCACTAACACCTCTCCTTTGTGTGATTTCGCCAGTGTTCTCAAAGTTTTCAACCAACAACTTAAGCGAATTAATTGAGGAAACTACGCGATTACGATGAATACGGAAATGCGTACAAAAATGACACTTAGCGGCTGTATAGGAACCGGTTTGATAAACCGGCAACTGGCACAGCCCACTTTCCTGGCCATGTCAACGCTTTTAAAAATGTGGGATTGACACCTTGTATATAAATCAAATGTAATTTTTAGTAAATCATTTTTTTCTCGAAATAAATTGGTGGAACTTTCTCATCATTTTAAATCCATTAATTTAACCAACGATTCTGTACATCATTTTGAACAAAAAGTTTCCTTACAACATATATCCAAAATTCAACCATTTCCGCGGAAAATATGTTTAACAATTGACAACCTCTTCGTTTTGTTAATTTTGATTGAACAGATTTCAGTTTTTTGTTTCATTGACCTGTTAAGGTGCTATTTGAAAATAAATTGTAACATTTTTATAACCATTCCATACATTTTAGCATAAAATTGGTTTGTTTTGTTACAAAAAAAAAAGGAACACACATTGTCGTTTAATGTTAAAGTGGAAATTGCTAGAACTAAGTTTTTCAGATTGTAACACGTTTCAAACGATTGAATCAATTGAAACATCGGTTAGTAAAATATTGATCAAAATATTTGGATTTCTTTGGTTTTGACCAATAAATCATTCACAATATTTTTGCTTGTGTGAAAAATCAGCTGGCAATGCAATGAGAAATGCCAGTGACGCGCAAGACTTCGAGTACTTCTGGTAGAATTCTCTTCAACAAGATGTTAAATTTGTTCTTTGACTTCAGCACCTATTTCTCGACACCGCCCACATTTTTGATTTTTTTTTCTATCGGTATCCAAAAGTTTTTGAGAAACTTGGACAATTGTTTGCCGAGCTGTAAGCGACCTTTCTGAATATCATTGCCCGTACAACTAGCCTCTTCGAAATTATGCAGAGTTCCCCCGTAATCAGAAGCATATCATGATATTCGCGTACATAATACATTTTTGGTTTTAAATGGAAGTTCAGAGTTTGTATGTAATAAAGTGTGTCATTCTTTTCCCTGATTTAGAAATGTTATTCGAATCATTAAGATATTTGAAGTTTTGATTATATTTTAATTACCAATAATTAAATCTGGTATAAAACTACAAAAATTAAAGACATGTTCAACTATGTTTATCTGAATAATTTATTTTATATTTCATTAATTTTTTAATACATTGCCATAGCTGGTATTTTATAACTAGTTAAATCATCTTATAAAAATTAATTTAAAATGAGTAAGACAAAAATAAGTTAATGACTAGTATGAACTAGAACAAATTAAACTTTTGATATTTAGTAGATACTATTATTGAAGATTTTTAAATTGATCATCAATAACTTGAATCGCAACTGAAAGTTTAGCCTTTTTTGATGCCAATTTTTTTTTATTTGCTACAGGTTTTCTTTTCAAATTTTCTGATTCAGTTATTGTAGCTTGTTTTTTTTCGACGTTCAATTTCTTCTGACAATTTTGAACGGGAGTTCCGGTAAGAATGAACTAAATATTTTGTACATCAAGAGTTCCAACCTCCCCATTCGTTTCCCTTAGGATAGAGTCGTGTATTAATCGTTCAGCAATTAAAGTTTCGTTTTTCATATTCTCAAATGAACATTCAGAATTGACTGAAAAACCTCTCTCAACATTAGCGTTGCCATGAGATAAAGTAATGACTATATTTAATAGTTTTACCAATGATTGTGGATTAACCAAATAAAATCAAGAGTTAAACCTACGTTTGTAAAAATGGGTATTTTGTGTCTGAGCCAAAACGGTTTCGGTTAATAATTTTCTAAGAACCGATTGAACAGAGCTGTTACCCTTACATAAAAAAGTAACGTAGGAAAGGGAACTGACACCTAAGGTTGAAGGTTTCAGTTCCTTCTCGACGATTACTACAAGCAAGTCAAATCCTGAACGGACACGAAATATCTACGTTTTCAAACGGCGTATACGAAACCCGCAGGTGAGTGAAACTTATTCTTTTTTGTTTTAACATATTTTTTGCATCAGTGACGTTATAAAATAAGAAAAAATCTTTTTTATTACACATATTTTTCTGTTTTAAAACAAAATGGAGCAACGGCGGTTTAAGTCGGTTGCGCGCATACGCCAACCAGAATTATCGTATTTTGGAGGCGAAGACAGCGCTTCTTCTGCGCTGTCTTCGATGCTGTTGAAGAGGCTGACAGTGAAATTAGTGTTTCCGATCTAGAATCGGAAGAGAATGAGAATGAAGGTGAGGATGAGCCGGAGACTTGAGAAGGAAGCAGATGCCAAAAATTTATCTACGGCAAGGATAAGCATAAATGGTGTCTCACCGCGCCAGAATTCTCGAGGTCACAGGTTAAGTTTTAACATTATTTTACCTAAAGCCATCAGTGCAGCTTCCTCTTCACGTACACCTTTTCACTTTTGGAACGCATTATTCACCCAGAACATTTTGGATATCATTTTGAAAAACACTAATGCGTAACAGGCAGAGATAATGGTGATTATACGACGTTTCAAATCGTTACTTTGAACGAATTGAAGGCATTCATAGGCCTTCTATATTTTTGTGGTGTGCAAAATAATAATCGAGTTAATCTATCGGAGATCTGGCCACACGAGTTCGGTTCAACGCTGTACAAAGTGATGATGTCACAAAGACGATTCGAATTTATTAGTTGTCGGCTTCGATTCGATGACAAAGCTACACGGGCTGCAAGACGTACCAAAGACGTATTTGCGCCAATTGGTGAAATTTGGGAGATCTTCATAAAGAACTGCCAAAACAATTATATTCCAAGTCAGTTTTTGACTACTGATGAGCAATTGTTAGAATTTCGAGGTAGTTTCTCAGCACGCGTTTACATAAAATCCAAACCGGTGCGATATGGAATAAAAATAGTTTCCTTAAACGACGCGAAACTTTTTATATGTACAACGCCATACCGTACATTGGAAAAGTGCCGGCAGAGCCAGGTGAGAGTGTGCGTTCCTATTATGTGCGTAAATTGAGTGAACCAATTCATAACACTCTTAGAAATTCAAGTTATGTGACAGCTGGTTCACTTCGGTTGAGATTTGTAATAGAATGAAGCACGAATTCAATGTATCAATAGTAGGGACTCTACGAAACAATAAGCGCCAGATTCTGGAGTCATTCAAAAGGAATGCTTCAATGGGCACTGCGAGGTACGGTTACGACGGGCAAAACATTCTGCTCTCGTATTACCCAAAGGATAATAAAGCTGTTTTGTTGTCATCAATGCATAAAACCAGAAAACCCGTGTGAAGAGAGTGGAAAGCCGGAAATGATTGAATTTTATAATAAAAATAAATGTGGCACACATGTTTTTGCCCAGCTCTGTGGAAATTATTCCTGCGCCTGTACAAGCAGGCCGCTGGCCAATGCGTTTTTTAAAGAGAGCTTTTGAAACAACTGGCTCTTTCACTTACAAAACCGCATTTACAGGATCGGGCAACGAAGCCCGGATTGCACAAATCTTTAGCTAGTGGCATCAAAGGAATATTGTCTTCGGAGGACGAGATTGGCAACCGAGCGTTAGGGACAATAAAGAGAAAGCGATGTTATTTTTGTAAAGCCGATAAAGATAGAAAAACGCGGTGTGCGAAGAACGTCTATCGTCTTGTGTGGTGTACAGTGTGTAGAATTGAATAGTCTTACTTAAGGAAAAATAATTTTGTTTAACAATGTACAATTTAGTTTGCAACATCAGAGTTGACAAATAGAAGTTTAAAATTATTTAATTGGAAAAAAAATGTGTTGATAATAAAATGTGTTTTTTCCATTTATTTGGGTTTTTCGCCACTATCTAAAACTCAAAAAATATCAAAAATACCTGTTCTTATGCAAAGAAAGAATCACTGGGTAAAAACAAATAAACAAATAAAAACAAATAAAATTTGGTAAAACCAAATAAAGGAAAAAAATATATGAACACGCCACAATCATTCAGACATTAATAAAATGTGTTAATACATGATTTATTGCCTGATTTACTTGTTCACATTTAAGCATTTAATATTAAATAAATAAAGCGAAATATTTTTTTTCTCAAAGCCGCATTATTAATCTTTAATTTGCCGTTTCTAAAGTTATGATATCTTAATTTTTCATAAAGTTACGATTTTTTGAGTAAGTCACTGTTTTCCTACCGAATTGATCCATTTCTTTAACAAAAAATAGTTGCAATACATTTTTCTACAATTTTATGACAGATAAATCAAATTGAAGGTTTCGAACATTAACATGCATTTTTTAAGTGAATTAACAGAAACAATCAGTCAAACAATCAATCAGATAACAATCAGTGTAGAAAAAGACTATATTTATAAGGTGTCCAAAAAATAATAGTATTCCTAATACCACCGAAAAAATCAACAAAAATTAAATAAAAAATGTTAAAATGAGGTGTTCTATTCAAACTATCATATCTAGGCGAAATTAATAGATAAAAACTTTCTTTTAACGGTATTTAAAAGAGGACCTAATGTACTTTTAGATACTTAACATAATTCAGCTTATTTAAAAATATATATTTATTTAGTTAGGTTAAGTTCATTGGTTTTAAAATAATAATCACTCATAAATAATAATAAATCAGTCTCGTTATGATGCTATTCAAAAACCGATTCGGTCTTGCTTTCACTCTCTTTGTCGTCAAAAATATCAGCTGTCTCATATTACACTTCTACTTCAGACAACAGAGAGTACGAGAACGCGTGTTCATTTTGAGCTAAATAGAAAATGAAAGAAACCGATAATTAAAAGTTAAAAAAATTAAAACTGAAAGTTTTTCAATAAAAATACTATAGAAAATATAATATTTATGATTTACTTACCACAAACTGTGTCAAGATCGAAAAAAAAAACACTATTTGTGCAAAAAGGTTATTTAAATAAATTGACAAAACACTGAGACATCAACAGCACTGGGTGGTGTATACCTATAGACTACACTTATATTTTTATTAGTATTTACATCTTAAGATGGCTATGATAGGGATAGTAAAATGTTTTCCCTCACTCAAAGTCATCCCCTCAACGTGACCATTTATATGAGAAACACACTTTTAATTCACCCCTGGGTATCCATTATCCAGTGCTTCTCTTGAGGGTTAAATACACATATTGAAATAATTTTAATATTTGTCAAATATGCTTTGACATATTTTATAGCTTTTTGATCGCTGATTTTAATAGCCTTGTAATTTTCTACTTGGAAACCCTTACTTTTTTTTACCCTTGTTGTAAGGAACTTTTTTCTTTAAAATAATGTGAACAATCGCTTAATCTTACAAAAGTACTTTCCCTGTATAGTAATTATTGTGTATACAGTGTATAGTATATGTATAGTTTGGTTAAGGAAAATAAAACAATAGATTTGACTAATGTAGAGATTTATTTTCTAAGTCGCAGCAGTATATGTATACAATGCTTTTAATATACGTTCAAAATTAAAATATATACTTCCAGTTTATACATAAAGCAGGTAAACATTATCATAAAATATCGTTATTTTACACTCTCCGCTGTTTACCCCTCATAATGAAATAAACACATCATTAAAAAAAGATTTATTTCAACAACAGACATAATTCACAACAATTCCTTGCGATAACAAAGGAGCAATAAAAAAAACTGCATTTTTTCGTAATAAATAGTCTTATATACATATTTTCAAGTCGCTATTCCATGAGTGGAATTAGAAAGAACATGTTTGGGTATTTCCGGTGGCCATGTTGTATTTTTACGTGAAATACGCAAACATGTTCGCGTGAAGTAATTCTCCTAAATATGTACATTCATACAATGACTGGAGAAGATACAATGTTCACATTATAGAACATAAACCGGTCAACTCACTACCCTTTTTCACGTTTGGTAATTTCTTCAACTGTACATTTTGCAACGCGGGTTTATAGTGAAGAATTTCGGGTTCTTCTACTAAGTTGCTTTCACTATCGCTAGCGTTTCGTTCAAGTTCACTATTAACACTAGTCTCACTAGATTCCTTCTGGGGTATCACAGGCAAAGATTTTGAAATGTTTATTTTGATTTTCCCAACGTTGGAAAGAGATGCGGCCGTTGCTATTGGTGTATTTGACACCAACTCCATGTTTCCGTCAATTGAGGTGATCATCTGGAGATGAGATGGGGCGTGTTCCTGTATTGGTGATGGCTCTGGTTCAGTGAAAGATGATTGGTTTTCAGCTGGCAGTTCCGAAACATCAGATATTTCACTTGTGTTCAGCAGTGTTGATGGAATTTCATCTAAAAAAGGTTTTTTTTTATATGATGGCTTGTTTCAACAATTACAATAAAATCATGAGGTACAAGAGTTCTTTTTTACAGTTCTTAACCAATACATTACCATTTGTTTCAACTTCTAGCTTTTCTAGTTAACAATAGAGTAGGAGATAATGCAAACTATACCCTCAATGTCAGAATGTTAAACGCACTTAAAAATAACATATCGATATGAAACATCTTAAGATTGTACACATACAGCGCAGTGAGTCGATATTTTTTTTCTTTATTTGCGCCACGATCTAAAACTCAAAAAATATCAAAAATATCTGTTCTTATGTAAATAAAGAATCATTGGGTAAAAATATTAAAAAAATATAAAATCCAAAAACTTCTTAGAAAGGACGATTTTAATAAATGTAGAATTTGTCAACACGCATGGGAAGCGGATCATAAAATTAATTGGAATAATTCCAAAAGGGTATTAAAAGAATCGGTAACAAAATACAGAAGATTAAAAGAAACCGCTATAATTAATTTAAATAAAAATAAATGTATTGCTATGCCTTCGGTAGATTTAAATTCAAAATGGTTCCCGATTCTAAAGAATACAATTAAAAACATTTAATCACCCAATAAACCTCACATATATATATATATATATATATATATATATATATATATATATATATATATATATATATATATATATATATACATATATATATATATATATATATATATATATATATATATATATATATATATATATATTTTTTTTTTTTTTTTTTTTTTTGGTAGTATGTCACTGTCTAATTGTCAATGTATCATTGACATACACAAAAAATATATTTACTTCCTATCTTTGCATTATATATAGAAATTAATATGATTTATTTTTTAGATTCGTTGTGAAAACGAGGAGAATATTTCCCGAAACGTTAAAAGTTTGTATTTTTTTAGAACATTTTTATATTTATAAAATTGTGTTCTTTGGCAAATTTGTTCATTAGGCAAAAAAGAATCACTGAGAAATTTGTCTCCGTTTGCTTTATTTGTTTATACCCAGTGATTCTTTATTTACATAAGAACAGATATTTTTGATATTTTTTGAGATTTAGATGGTTGCGAAAAATCCTAATAAAGAAAAAAAAAATATATGAACACGACACAATCATTGCAGGGAGTCGAAAGAAAGAAGGGAGTCGAAAGAAAATCAACAAAGCTATTATTTAAAAATGAGTGATCAATAGCAATTCAGACACAACGGGCTGTTTGCAAAAAAAATATCCAAAATACAAAAAAGTAAATATTAAATCGACAAGACGGCGATTAGTTGATTTTGAAAAACTCGCTCAATTGTGTATTTCATATAAAATGTCAAAAATGCGAAGAAATTTATGAAGTTAAAACGTCTACAAGTGATAATAACAATAATTCTTCTTTAAAATTATATATTTGATTATCGAACAGTGAAGTATCACCGAAAAATACTATTATTTAATGTATCATTACTGTACGAATCCAAATATCTTATATTTTTATTAGTATAATGCCTTGTCATTAAACAGTTGAATATAATATTGGAGACTAATTTGTTTATTTTATTAGATTAATATTCCTTGACGATAATAAAAACTTTAGGTGACAAAAAAATAAGAGTGGCTTTTAAATTTTTTGTTGTTCGTTCATTGTTCGTTATCGGCAATATTTTAATATCTTTGGTATACATTGTCCATGCATCCATATAGTTTTAAATGTTACTATGGGTCGCGCAAACCATTGTATTCACGAAGAGAAGCGTCTAATATTGTAGTTACGGAGTCAAAACAAAAATAACTTTATGTCTCGTTAACTAAAGCGATCTGAATGCGTTATTGCTAAAGTTTTAAGGAGCAAATATTAATAAAGATATCATCAGAAACCAGAGGTCGCCCAACAAAAACAAGCAAAACATTGGATAAATGTATTGTATGAGAGGCGCGGAAACACCCATTTTCCACTCAATTTGACATTAAACGGAAAATGGGTCTACAAATCAGTACACGGATGATTCATAGACGATTGGTACAGATGGATCTTCATGGAAGAGTTGCAAGAAAGGTACCACATTTAAGTAAAAAAAATATTCAGCATAGTTTTGCCAGATTTAACTTACTATAGAAAACTATAACCGTAATTGGAAAAATATTTTATTTAGCGATGAAACAAAAATAAATCTCTTTGGATCAGATGGGAAACGGTACGTTAGGCGATATAATAATGAACTAAATCCGCGAAATCCATTATGAACAGTAAAGAATGGAGGAGGAAATATTAAAATGTGGGGTTGCTTTTCCTATAATGGTGTAGGTCCACTATATTGGATCAAAGATACCACGACTAAAGAAACCTACATGGAAACATTAAAAAAAATTATGCTTCCTTACGCGGAAATGAATATGCCGCTCAAGTGGATCCACCAGCGGGATAACGATCTGAAACATACCGCCAAGATAGTGAAACGATGGTTTCTCGCAAATAAGATTGAAGTGTTGCCCTGGCCGTCGCAATCTCCGGATTTAAATCCAATAGAAAATCTTTGGCAACATTTAAAAAAAGGCATTACTAGTAAAAAAAAACATCAAACAAAAATATGTATGTGTGTCAATTATCGTTTATTTTAATTAAAATATCCCCAAACACGGTAAAATACTTTTTTTTTAATGATTTTTACATAATCTACGAGAATTGATTAATATAACTTCAGTTTTCTAGACTTTTAATATATAATTTAGTCAATTTTCGATTATTTTAATTAAAGCATCTCAAAACTTACACGGTAAAATACTTTTTTCATAATTTTTGCATAATCTACAGGAATCGATTAATACAATTTCAGTTTTCTAGATTTTTATAGCAAATACAAACGATACTTATGAGTCAAAACAACGATGACTTTTTTTTTTGTCTTCTTAAAATTTAAAATAGCTACAGCAATTCACAATTTGTATTTATAACACCAGAACAAACTTTAAAAAAATTAATAAATTATTATTTATTTATAAAAAGTTCTGAATTGACTTTATGAACAAATTGACAGTGCTTTTGTGTTTACACATAAATATATATATATATATATATATATATATATATATATATATATATATATATATATATATATATATATATATATGAGCATTCTATTAGTTGCTTGACCGGGAGGGAGCCGGACCCATCCATCACATTGGGGGGCACATGTTTCGTCTGTTGGTAGTTAGATTCATCAGGGTACCGACATATGCTCTCTCGTCAAGAATAGGGAGTCCCTTTCCACAATCAAACAACCTACACTTTCACCGACTTCTCGATGGTGGGGAAAGTGTGGGTTGTTTGATTGTGGAAATGATTTAGAAACATTTGTTAACATTTTGTTAAAACAATGGCGAAGTTTCTCATATTATTAAAAGATAAATTTAGTTGCTCTAATAATTTTTTTCATTCTTGAGAGTTAATTTATTAAGAAACACTGCTCAGTCGTAATCTTTTTAACGAGAGCCATTCGGGCTAATTTGTGGCGAGTATTTAATGCTGTAATAGAGAACTTTTAATACATGTCATGCCGGTTCAGACTTATGGAGCAGAGACTTTGATCCTCACAAAAACATTAGAGAAAAAGTTATGCCTCACAGAACGTAAAATGGAAAGATACAATCAGAAAAAAAAGAGATCCACAAAAAAAAGGAAGGTTGACGATATAATACAGGAAATAGCTAAAGCAAAGTGGCGGTGGGCAGGCTATGTGGCGCCACAGAGTGACGATAGACGGACGAAGAAAGTCATGATCAAGTCATGATGACGGATGATCGGCGCGGAGACATCTGGAGGAGGCCTATGTTAGATATTGGATAATTTGTGACTGACTGATCATGATTGAATGCTGGTTTCCCTGTCAATTTTTTTCTTACGCTACTTTCTGCTTTATTAATATATATTTTTTAAATATATGGATGTTCCTATCTATTTATATTTTAGCTCAGAATGACTTTTTTTCTCTTCTTGACAGAGTAAGTGGCAAAACACTAATTTTTTCCATAATAAATCAAATTTTTTCTATACAAATTCACAAGACTAAACTGATAAATTGTGATAAAATCTCTAGAGTCCAAAGGATTTAATCTTAAATATAAACAAATATGTCAACATTTTGACCATTAAAAAAGTAAATATTTACTAATTGTTTTATATTTTGATCAAGGTCAATAAAACTTTTTCCCCTTTCCAATATTTTAACTTGTATTTGAAACAAATAAAAAAAACACTAAAAAAGAATAAAATTTAATATTTTTTTTTTTAATTTCTATGGTGTTTGATTTTGTTGTTGCTTTTTGTTTTGTTGTCTATTGTTAAATTTCTAACATTTTGACACTGAGTGTAGGTCTGCGAATTTACAATTTATTTTGGGAATATTCTTAAAAACTGAAACTTACCTTCATCAATGGGTTCACTCTTAATCTTAATCTGACCCACTCTATTTAAGCTGACCAATCCTTCACCCACATCAACAAAACCATCATCGTCAAAGTGATTTTCCTTTTTCATATGAACGGGCCGTTCCGAGGGTTCATCGAACGACCGGTCCTCATCATCGTCATCATCATCCACCACAATTTTAATGGGAGCCACTTCATTTAAAATAACATCATCATCGTCGTCATCTTCCACGATTCCATTTTTGGCCGAATCTATGCGGATAAAAGCAAATAAATAACCGAAATGCGAAGCGAAGGAAGCAAGATGCGAACCTTTACTGTTGTCATCATCCTGGATTTTGGATTCATCGCTTTCGGCTAACGAAACTACTTCGTTTGGTGTTTTGGGTTCGTCAAGTTCTTCATCGTCATCATCATCGTCGAGGATGATTTCTAGTCCTGGGATTAGTTTGTTTTGAGGGGTAGCTGATTCATCTTCGACTCTGCTTTCTTCTTGAGTAGTTTCCATGATGGATTTCTGTAATGGAGAATTAGAAATTCTTCAGAAAATAGGGGAAAAATAGATAGTAGTATTAATATTAAACTGAACAAGTGAAGGGAATTTGTGATTAAGTGTTTGCGAAGATAAATTCAGTTCAAGATGCTCTCAGTGTTTTTTTGTGCAAAAATTTGGTACACCAAGAGTTTTCTGCCAGATTAGATTGTTAAAAAATATATCAAATCAGTTGTAACTATTGATAGAGACTCAGAAATGAAGCCAAATTAGATATTTCTTCGTTTTTCCTATGATGCTACAATCCGTAAGTGAGCCTTGATCACCTTCAACCTTCGCCTCCATTCGGATCGATCTCCAGCACCCTATTGCCAGTTTTTGATGTGCAGTAGTTCTTTTGTCCTACCACTGTCTTTGGACTACCTCTCTTTCCATGCCCCTATTCGTTTCTCCATGATTCGCGTTGTTATTTGGCTTTATGGCATTCTCGTCACCTATCCCGCCCATCTGGGTCGCTAACCTAACCTAACCTAACCCTCATATGGTCTATAATATTCAGATATGTAATAACTGCTTGAGTTCGAAGTTATACCTGATCCTCCAATATCCATTATCGTTCATCTGTTGTCGATGCAATTTTGATTTTAAAATTATCTCTCTCATGTCATTCACAACACCAAAAATTCTTGTTTTCTTTGTAAAGGTCCACTTCTCGCATCCATAAGTGACTACAAGCCGAGTGAGTGTATTATGGATCGTGTTGCTTTGTATAAGTTTAGATCTTAGGACCTACTGCAGGGGGTAAGTAGTTTTGTTACCCAAATTTCATCTTTTAGCATTTTCAATTACCAATTATTTGAAGTTATTATCGGATGCAGGCGCAGCTGCACCAAAAAATAAATAATCAGCTTTGGTTCACAGAAAACCGTTTATTTTACGGCATGATAACGAAGAAAGAGTTTTAGGAAGGCGAAGTAAGTGAACTTCTATCAAACGCAGCACAGCCTAAATCTTGCGTCATTGCACATACTTTACTTCAGTTCATCTGCATACTTCTTGTGCGTATGTGGTTTAAATAATAGAAGTCCAAGTAGGATGCCATGAGTTTTTTGTTTTTTAAGCCGTATCTAGGCCATTTAGGCCCATAGCTTTTATTAGCCGTGCTTGACGTTTCAACGCTCATTCAACTGGTGAGGTCCTTTATATATTTTTTCTTGTTCACAAATATTTAACAGTCACAAGCATAATAGTCACAAACATTCACACTGAGTATGGGAGCTGAACCCGCTGCCACGCTAGCCTCGATATCATCGGGCCGCCGCCTTAGTCACCGCGCCAATGCGACTTGTAAATAAAGTAATGGGACTGGTGGCGTAGCATTCGATCTGGCAACAGTTGGCTTCGCCTGCGAAGGAGAGACTACCAACATCTTATGCGTATTCAGAATGAGTTTGAACTCTCTAAATCATTTGGTGGTAGCAATTATTTTTGTAAACCGGATTTTTGTTAGTGGCAACAATTTTGAATTCAAGTTTTGTGCCAGACTTGAGTACAGTGCGACAGAAACTTTTGGAAAATTTCAACTGGCCTATAGAAACACTGTTCTGTTGAGGGCTCCAATTTTCAGGTGGTTTATTTAAGGCTTTCTCAGAAGGCAAAGGCTCGACTGAAGATGAACCTCGCAACGGAGGGTCAATTGCAAGAAGCAATGAAGTTCCGATCGTCGGTTGACGGTTCTAAACTCGACTTGAGTCCTTGTGACCTTTTGCTTTTCCCAAGAATAAAAATGCATCTCAAAGGATATCATTTTGAGAGATTGAAGAACATTGAAAAGGCCGTAGCCGCCAGTTAAAGTATCTGCAATTCATCAGTGTTATGAAGAGTGCACAAACCGTCTCCACCTGTGTGTGGCTTTCCAAGGAAAGTACTTGATACATTGTAGAATTTCAATTGAATAGAATAGAATAAATAAATATAAAAATTACTCACATTATAATCTTCATAGCATACAGGGTGGTAAGTTTTATCGTCAACTTTAATGGCATTCTTCAAATGCCATTCTTCCTTTTCCTCGTTGAAAAATTGCTCAAATGCATCCCTGAAAATTATCGAAATAGAAAATCACAAAAAAACAATCTAAAGCATAATTTTTTACCTGCACACTTGACATGTTTCATCGGTTCGACCTGGATCAGCCGGTACAGTTGGTATTTCCGTGTCTTCATCGCCCTCTTCCGCAATTTCCGCTTGTTGTTGTTGGTCGAAGTAATTTTTTTCTGAAAAGGAAACAGTATTTTTCCAAAACTATTCATTTCTTAATTTTATAAACTTAACATACCTCGCTCTTCTAGGTCTTCGATTTCTTCGTAGTTCTTCCAATCTGCCAAGGAATAGTACCATCTCCGGCTGCTGGCTACTCTGGCATTTTTCTTTCCTTTTCGGTTCTGTCTAAAGTGCCAATCCAGATGTTGACTGTACAACATGCTCGCTTCTGGAGGAAACCTCATACCACAACTTGAACATTGCATTCCCGAGTACAAGACGACGTACAGTTGCGCCTGTCTCATTTTCAACGTCTCCGGCTTGGAGAACATCACTGGCTTCAAGATATCCGCCAACGCTCTTTTAAGTGGTTTTGGAGTATTAGCTTTATCCGTAGATTTCGAGGTTTCTTCAACCATCTGCGAATTTTTGCTAATCTTCGTCGTTACCACTGAAGGTTGCAGGTTATTGTTCCCGTTCACACCACTATTCTGGGCATTTTTCTGACTCTCTATGGTTTTCACAAAGCCAGAAGCGACCAGTTTCTGGAATAGATCATTTATGTTGATGGGAGGCAGTTGTGGGGCAGGAGGTTGACTAGTCGTATCTCTCTGTACTTCAGTAGAAGTTGCCAGGTCTGGATTTTCAACTTGGTAACTTCCAGAACTTGGTGCAGATGTAAAAGATGTTGATAGGACGTTAGATATTACGTCAAAATTATCTATAAATAAAATTTAACATCAAGTAAAATTATAATCCATGTAAAATAAGTCAATTTGCTCTTATGTAACAAAAATTTTATATATAATAAATTCAGTTGGATAAAAAATAAGTATATATCCCAACAATTAAATATTATTTTAAAATAGTGAAAGTCTTGAATGATGAGAAGACGTTGGTGGTTAACAGCTAGTTAACTTAAGAAATATAAATATAGTAGATGCAAAAGTTTTCATTAAGAGTTATTATGATTAGTGGATTTTATATTTATTCATAAAGTTTGTGCGGTTTTTGAATATAAAAAAAAATATGACAAGGGCAGAAACTTCCTTTCTATTACGCCTTCAACTCAATTATCCGCTTCAAGGTGTCATGGACTCCAGAATATATACGAATCAAAAAATTTCCCGCCACATAGTTATTATAAAGCGCCATCATTCATATTCAACATGAGGTATAATATACGAGCCTAATGTCAATGTATAACCTGAAAAATCAGTTTTGGGTGTGAGTCAAAAGAAACAATTGATACAGTGCTTTCTTTTCCTTTTTCAAGTGAAAAAAAAAGGCTGCGGTCCAGGATATGATTCGTGCGCCTTTGGGAGACAATACTGTTTCGCATAGTACTGGTGGTTCCAGTAAGTAAAACGTGGTTCCAGCAGGAATTCTGAACTAGAAATGTTGACTTAAATTATGCCATAAGTCATTTCTACTAGACAAGTTAGGAGACATTCAAAAACAGAGTTGTTGGCCACTAGGAACTCACAGCTGGACATGAGACTAATAGAGTGCTTTCATGTTGTCTCATTGCTCTACAGATTTAAGAAAAGGCACTTCGTGCATAAGAGTGTGCGTTAATCTTGACGAACCGTCAATCAGTATCACAAAATCAAATATCCACGCCAAAAATGTGTTGCTGTGTATTTGGCGGGATCAGTAAGACATCGTGCAGTGAATTGCTGCCATCTGGTTAAACAGTCATTGATGACTGTTATCAGCAGCAACTGGTTCGTGTTAGTGATGCTCTAGATAAAAAAATTGCTAAGAGAAGAAGGGAAGTCATTTTGTTTCAGGACAATACACGACTCCCTACAGCCAAAAGGACACAGGAAACAATCACCCGAAAGGTAGCGAAAGTGTAGGAGATTACTTCGAAGATTAAGTATGTATTGTGTTTTTCATAAATTAATGTCAAATGTAGTAAAAAGGGCTGAGAATTAAATTAAAGACCTAAATACTTCTACAATTTTTATATTTATATGATAGTCAGTGAGAAATCTCATGTTTAGCCTGCCTGCTACTTCTCTTACTAGTAATATTTGTCAACGTGGTTCATTTCAACAGTAGAATATTTTAGTAAAGTTTTTCCATAAAATATTGAATCACCTATTCGCAGAGTTTACTAACCACATTAGCTACATCAGGAGATCTGTACTCTAGGATAAAAAATAAATTTGATAATTTCCTAATGATGTTACTATGGTTAACGAAATGTGTGTAAACACATCGCAACGTAGTTCAGTGTTTGTGTAGAAAAGGTCCTTGAGCAAACTTTTAATACTACACTACAAGTACAAATAGTATTTTAAAAGGGCGAAAAAAACCGAACTACAATTTTTTCTTGAATGAAGTGTTGTTTTGTTGAAACTGTGTAATATGACTCCATTGTACACAGGACAATAATGTAATAATAATGAAATAACTTAATCATGCTCGAACAGATTCCCAATACACAAGGCTGATTAAAACAATTCTGAACATGCTAAAGCAATAGTGAAAGTACTTGTACCTACCAGAAGTTTTCAAATCGGGAAAGGTATTAGACAGAGACATATTGTTTACTCTGGCATTCAAAGGAATCTTTAATAAACTGAAGTGGTCAAACAAGGGAATAACCAAGGGATAACCTCTGCAGAGAGATATTGAATCATTTAAGATTCTCGATGATGTTGTACGTTGAATGAATGGATTCGTCAGAAATCCAAAGTAGCCGATGTCGTGAAAAAAGTGAAACAATTGAAATGGGATTATATAGGCGTTGTGGCGAATACAACAGATAGTAGACGAGATGAGATGGTATGATGATCTGAATAGGGGAGGTGGTATCGTGATAGGTGGAAGTTCTTGAGGGAGGTCTATGCTCAATATTGGGCGACATAAAGGCTAAAAGAAAAAAAATGTTATATACTTACTTAAGCCTGGTTGTAAAATATTACTGAAGAAACTAGGCGAGTTACTTCTGTTGTCGGGAGATTCGACTCCTGTTGTGGAAGGTTTCATATCATCTAGACTGGCTTTAGCAGATTCATCAATCACTAAAGCACCAGTTGGTGTGTTGCTGCGGTCTTCTAATCTCGGACTCAGACTTCGCTCCCCATCCATATCTTTGATTCCGACAGAGCCCGGCTTAATGCCTTTGGGCAAAACTGAAAATCTGATAAAGTGCTTTTTACCGTGAACAGTAAAAGGTTTAGGAAGACCACCAAATTCAACATTAAAAGGTACATCATTTATTAAAACTCTTTTCAGTGAATCTACAAATTTTAGTGTACTTGTTTCTCCATCGATAACAAACTTTTGTACTTTAGCATCAAGGAAAACAGGGACAATAATTTTAGCATTAATAATAAGGTTGATTTTGCCGACCACGAGATCTGTCCGTTTGCTATCACCAATTTTCACTTGGGGAGGCGGTCCATCGAGCTGTGCGTTCAGGTTTATGTCGTTCACGGTCACGTTGATCGGAGCACCACCGAAGAAGCATTCGAAACCCACGTCGTTGATGAAGATCTCGCGACTCGGCACGCCTAGTTTCACCCGAAACGTGTAACCGTTGATAAGGCACTCTTTGTATCCCTCACCGAACGAAAGTATGTACGGTTCTTTATTGTTAAAAATAACGCGACGAATACCACTTTGAAACGAAATTTCACGCGGATCATCCCAGTTCAAGAATATAACAGCCGTGTCGTTGTAGATGCGAATGTCCCTGGGCATTCCGTCGATACTCAGGGTTTTGTTGTCTTCTTGGTGAACCGTGAACTCTTGAGAACCGAAATCTTGTCCAGGACTTCTCGACGACTCATCATCAAGGGATATCTGATTGAAATCAGGAGACTGGTTCCAGTGCCCCCGCCATTTATGTATTTGCTGTTGATGCAACCACGCTCTAGGGGGGCGAGATTGTGGACCGATAGGAGGTGTCATTCCTCTGCCTCTACCTCTCCAATTCGGGTTAGGCCTGAACGCATTTCGCCTTATATCACCTCTTGGATAAAACTGATTTAAACCAGAATTTATGTCGTCCAGGGCAGAAACTTGTCCCACATTACCGAACCTATCGTCCTTCTCGTTAAAATTAGGCACTCGCGACGACCTATCATCAATGTCCGCCACTTTTTCACTATTTTGCTCCTCCTCGTCCGAAGCAAAGTCATCATCGCTGATAGGCTGAAGCGAAATGTTGTGCGTCTCCTCATTGTCCTTTTGCTTCGCCTCTCTCAACTTGTTCTTTTCAATTTGCATGAAGATCTTGTTGAGAAATTGTTTTTCTTGTTCTTTAGTCATGTGGCCCGACTTGATCCTTTCTTCCTCTTCCGGCGATATCATTATTTTGCTTTTAACATTTGTTGGGGATGTCTGCGCGTTGGATCTCAAATCTAGATCTCCCACGGATTCACTCTGGAGTTTCTTTTTGTTAACTGCAAGAAATTAGAGGTTAATAATTTGTCTTGTTTCTACTCAAGTAAAAACTTACAAGATTTCGATAATACTTTTTCCCGGTTTGTAGCGTTCGCCAGTTTCGCTCTGATAGCGTCTAAATTGGTTTTCTGCGTTTGGGGTTTGGAAATGGCGTCATTTTCTTTCGTTGATATTATGGGAGGTGGTGGTGTAGGTGGTCTGTCTTGATTTTTAGATTCGCTATTAATAGGCAACTGCCTGAGATCGGTATCTTCATTACCGAAAAGCCTGGAAATCCTTATGTTAGACATATAACTGCTTAATTGTTATTAATTAAATATATTAGGTAACAAAAAAAAGTTATTATGATTACTAGAAATAGCCAGTCTTTCAAAAGAACAAATGTTAATCTTTGATGCCTGTTGTAATTTCTTAATTCTTTGCAGGATCCTGCTTTGTCACTTATTTGTAATCGTCCCGAAAGTTTCTGATATATAACATTTTTATTTTAGTGCATCGCCTCAATACAATAAATATTAAATAGTATCGTTGGAAGATTACCAAAGAAGTGGTCGTCCGAGAGTTTCTAGAAATGCTAACAATACGGACCTGAAACGAATGTGCGAAAGACATGATTTTTTCATAAATTTTATAAATTATCGCGAAAAAAAGAAGAGACAAAACAGAAGAAACAATAAGACAAAAACTAAGGTGGGAGGCGTTGTAGAGCACACTTCACAACCAAAAACGGACTGGGCAGGATATGTCGCCTGGAGATCAGACTAAACGTATATTGGAATGGGAACAGGACGAAGATCTAGCGGCAGACCGCTAGAAACAGAGAACAGAAAAGCGTAGCGTGAAAAACGACAGACCCACATCCAGCATGGAAATAAACTTATTTTTAATTATCTATACCACACAAAAATATTACTCGACGAATTCTATCTCGTCTGGCCAGCTTTTTGCAGCCTCCTACTCTTTATTAGTGCTCATAAGTAGCTCAGGCTATTTCCCCATCTATCCCCCCAGGATCTCGCTGCTAGAATCAGTGTGACAGCTGAACAACAGCATACATATTTGTGAATTCAAAGCAAAACCGTTTTCTTTTTCCTATGGCGCTGCAGCTCGTCAGTGTGAACCTTTAATGTGCAGTAGTTCTTCATTATCTCTTCTTACATTGTGTCTTTGGTTTAACTCTCTTTCAATTACCCCCCTATTCGTCCCTCCATAACTCTATTTGGTGTTCGAGTCGCTGGATTTCCAATACTGGATTCTCCAATTTCCATTGTCATTTACAGTGCCCAAAATTCTTCAGAGTACTGTTCTTGCAAATATTGTAAGCATCCCTTGGCTTCTTTGTGAGGGTCCAACTAGGGATTAAGTAGTTTTGTTAGTTTGCTTCCTACATAAATAAATACTAACTCCAATGTTGTCATTGTCGATTATTCAGTTTTGATTTCTTCTTGGATTAGTTCTTTTTCATCACCTTTTTTTTTGTCTATATTTATTTTTTAACTGGCTCTTCTGGCTTTCATCATAGGCCTCACTTAACGGTCTTTTCGATCGTATAAAGTTAAACCGTACAAACTTTTTTTTGTTGCCTGAATAACTGAAATTATATTTACTTACATGTCAAAGCTCTTGCTTTTCTTTGTCGGCTGTTCAGAACCTTCGCTTGACGGCCTCTTCTTCATGTTAGGATGGAGTTGTCTCAAATCCACATCCATTGGCTTTACCGATTCTGAAATTACAATTACTTGATACCTTTTTTTGAAAAATAGAAATATATTTTTGTATACATATAAATAATATATATTGTTTGGCTCATTTGAACTAATTTCTTTAGCCTTAAGTACAAATCTTGATATCTGAGTGGTAGGAATTGATATTATGAGACAATAAGAGCAATATACAATATGAAAATGGCAAATAGGGAAGATGTTTAGATATAGACATTTTTAAGGCTTGGAAACTAAAAAGTAGACCTAGTTGTAAGGACAACAAAGCAAGCAGAGGTTTGCTTGATGAAATCAATGAAGATTTATGATTTAGAAGAATCAAATTTATACTATAATACTTGATAACTGATATAAAACATACCTGATATCTGCTCTGTTGATTTAGAATCACCTGGCGATATCCTGTCTTTGATTACAGATAATCCTCTAAGATCTTCGTCCTGTTGCGGTATAGGACTATCGTTCGCATTTCTCCTTATGTAGTTTCGATTTTTGGTCGAATGTTTGACACTTTTAAACGTCGAAGACGAAGAGTTATCGCTCGAACTTTTATTATAAACGCCGTTATCGGATTTCGACGAAGATGTTTTGCCACGTTTATTAGATATAACCGAATCCTGCGGGCTATGAGAATTATCCGGTTTATCTCTCTTTTTATGTTTGCTACCGCCGCTGTTATTAGTCGACGATCTAGACTTACTTTTACTGGGCGAATCTAAACTGCTGGTACTACTGCTAGAACTAGATTTATCACTTTTATGTGGCGAGTGGTCAGATTTGTCCGTGTGCTTATTTAAGTCGGAATTGGAGGATTGATGGGATTTGGGAGATGTTTTGGATTTCTTATCGGTTTTATTTGACAGACGAGGATCTTTATGAATATCTCGTACACCTTGTTTACTAGATATATTTTTATTGGTTTCAAAAACTTGAGTTTTTTGTGATAGCACTACGGTGGCGTTGGATAACTCGCTATCGGCTGCTTTCTGATGTTGAGCGATTTTTTGTTGACGCAATAACCTGGGATCCCTGATCGGTTTTGCGGCTGCCAGTGCGGAGTTCACTGGGTTGATTCTCGGTTGATTTGCGATGCTGGCTGGCAATCTTTGACCAATTAACGAATTTGCCTAAAACATATATAGTATTACAATCAAAGTCTCATCTCAACAATCAATTGAAACATACTACTATGACCAAAAATTAAGGAGACTTTCTAAATAAGCACAGACCATTTTTTTATTCCCTCACTGTAATATACTTAAATATAATAAAAAGAAACGGCTTTTATATTCGACTTAAGGCATTTCCTTTAAAGCGGATAACTTTATGGGCCCAAAACAGCGTCGACGAGTAGATTCTTGAATCGACGTACATGTAAAAGTCAAACGATGCCATATCTGGTGAATATTGTGCTTATGTAATGGAGATTGATTTCACTTTCATGTTGATTGAACACTTTCCTAACATTTTTAATGCATCAGCAGAAGAAATTTCGTCTCTAGACAAATTTTAGTGCAGATTCATTTTAAAAAGTTACCGGCAAAAACAAGATAAACTATCTAACTTAACAAGATATAAAAATTCTGTCAAATGTCAAATCAACTATAAAAATCAAATGGTTGTCTCGATTCGTAAAGCGCGAATTTATAATACAAAAATCACCTTACTTTTTGGTCATAGTAAAGGGTTATCCATTTTGTGCTTCGGAAAATAAAATTCAAAAAAGCACAAAGAATTGAGATTTCGATGATTTTTTTTCATATTATTGCTTGGATTTTGCCATGATCAATCCTTTTGAGGTAATTTTCCATGACTTTTCCGCACATTTCGGCATAGCTAAGAGCCACGACTTGACGACGTCAAATCGCATGATCTCGGTGGCCAACTGACATCTCCAAATCTCGAAATTACGCGGCCCGGGAACTTCTCGCGCAATAAAGCCAAAATTGGTCGTGTTGCTTGTGGCGCCATCTTATTGGAACCACATATCGCTCAGATCGAAATCTTTAATTTCTGGCCCAAAATAATCAGTTATCATACAGTTATAGCGCTCAAAATTGACTTTGACGGTCATTCCTTCATTTTTAAAGAAGTACGGGCCAATGACACCTCCACACCATAATGCACACCAAACAGTCACCTTTTGTGGATGCAATGGATTCTCCACAATCACTTGTGGGTTTTCAGAGCCTCATATATGACAATTTTGCTTATTTACGTATCCGCCGAGCGAGAAATGAGCCTCATCGCTGAAGAAGATTTTGTTCGAAAAATTAGGTGAATGTTGAAGCCCAATGAGTTGAAATTTGTAAGGATGAAGATGCAAGTCTAAATGCAAAATATGCCATAAGACAAGCCCACAGACTGAACGCCAAGAAATCGATAAATTTGGGTCTTAAGCCACACTTTCAAGAGCGATATTCTCCATCGAGCGAGCGTTTCAATGATGCACATGTCTTAGCACATTTATAACAGACCCAACAGAAACAATCCTAACAATCCTTAATCGTCGTTCGGTGGTTAAACAACAAATCACACTTTGGATGACATTATAGTTTGACAGTTGTCAAAATACAAGGCTGTATTTTCCGAACCACGAAATGAATAACTCCGTAGAACTACAAATATTTCTAACACACTTACTGTTGTGGGCCTATTTTTTGATACAGCATCAGGAATTAACTGCTTGGCAACCTCCGGCTTTAGAAGAATATTCTACAAAATGCAAATAATTACTGTCAAGATGCCAAATGAAAAATACTAAGACAATCCAAAAGTTTGTGCATTCTTTTGAGTGGCGTTACCATTTTACAACACTGGCATTCTTGTTTCATAAATTCAGTTACTTTTTATGCTTTAAAACAAATTATATAGAGATAAAAAATGGAGTATTCTTGCTGGTCATTAATGGGGACAATGGTGAAAATATACCAAGTGAAACGTGAAGTATAATGCAACATAATTTGATTACTTTAGCTTTGACTTTATCATTTTATGTAAATCTTCGCCCAGCAAGAATTTTTTTCAGGTTTGGGAACAGGAATTAATTGTTGGCACCCAAATCCGGCCTATGTGGGAAATGTCAATCGCTTTTAGTCAATCGCCACAAAAAAAGCAACCAAATAAATACCTCTGAAATTTCGGGGTCTGCCATCTAATGAATCATACTAGACAAAGATTAAGATAATATATAAGAAGGTATTCCAATCCTGCAAAGGACGATGGGAAATGTGCCAAGCGTGTAGCGCCATCTCAAGAGTATCCAAAGCATCAATTTAAACTTTTTATAGTTTGTCGGCTTACAGTTTGGGGTTAAAATCCTTACAATTGTTAATTTTTTTTTGTTCAAAAATAGTATTAAAATTATTCTGTTATTAATCTCTGATAATTATTAAGTTGCAAGTTATTTTTTCAGTCTCTAGTGTTAAATAATTAGTAAAATAAAAAAAAATATGCATACATCATACACATTTGTTTTTTATTTGAAAAAAGCGTGCAATAACTCTAATTATATAATTTATTCAGAAAATATAACAAATACACTAACATTTAAGAATCAATATGCTTGTCAAAAAACAATAAATTGAATATATTCATTTCCGAGCGGTTTTAGTTGAGGTTCGCATGTATGCTCTTTGAGAGCTGTAAACGATATTCTTAGCTAAATATATAACAGTACAAACAGGTGTTCAGAATATCGTCGTTTACAGCTCTCCAAGTACATACATGAGAACTTCAACTAAAACCGCTCGGATATGAATATATTCAATTTATTATACTTTTTTTGACGTGTTTAATTATATGAATAAATTATATAATTAGAATTATTGCGAGTTTTTTCAATTAAAAACCAAATGTGTACGATAAATGACGTACATTTTTTTATTTTACTAATTATTTAACACTAGAGACTGAAAAAAATACTTGCAACTTAATACATATCAGAAATTAATAACAGCATAATTTTAATACTATTTTTGAACAAAAAAAAAATTATAACATTGCCGCGAGGATTTGAGCCCCAAACTGTTAAGTCGACACGCTATAAAAAGTATAAATGGATGTGTGGATACACATGAGATGGCGCTACTGCTTGACACATTTCCCATCGTCCCTTGTAGGATTGGAATACCTTCTTATATATTATCTTAACAAAGATTAGTCGTACTTGCGCCATCTCAATGTTCGGCCGAGAACTTTTCGAATGACCCATAGTGCAATTTATAATAAAAAAAAAGGCACAAACTGATGAATCATCAAATCTCATTGTAATTAAACACCAAAATAATAATTAGTACTTACAGTAGTAACAGGTGCAGTTCCAGCTTTCATTTGTTCCTGCAGCTTAACTTGGGTCTGTAACACTTCCAATTCCAGTGTTTTTCTCTGAAGTTCCAGAAGTTCCTTTTGCTTCTGTATCAACTGCTCCTGCATCAGTAAAGTTTCTTTGTCTATGTCTGCTGTTGGTTTGGGAATTACTGTTGGTGTTACTGGTTCGCTTGGTGGTTTAGACTTTACCGAGGGACTCTAAAATGGTAAACAGGGTGTAACATCGTATCTGGTTTATCACATAGTCTGGGACTTACTGTTCCTTTAAAGAATTTTGGGTTAAAATGAATACTGTTTGCAGGTTGAGCTGTTACAGGCCAGGCAGGGTCAATCATGTTTATTTGTACATCAATTGCATACAGTTTTATTGGGGGAAATACTTCGTTCCACGTCTGCCGTAGTTTGAACATTTCTGACCTGGTTTTCTCATCAACCTTAGAGACAGAAAATGAAGTAAGCACTAAATATGCTACGTGGTAAAAAAACACTTTGTAAACTGTGTAAAACTATATTTTTTGATCACATTTTTACATATGCAGTATAGAGAATAATAAATTATAGTTTTCAATAAAAAATTCAGTAATAAGTTGCAGTTTCATATAATTCTTGAGAGTCCATTTCAGGCATCTTGTACAAGATGCTTAAATAAAGAAATAAAACTGGTAGCATAGTGCTCAATCTGGAAGGACTGTTGACTTTTTTGGAGGGCAGGTAGGTCAACATCTAATGCATCTTCAGTACGAGATTGATCTCGCTAGAGTTACTTAGCCTATTTAATGTCCAAATATGGTGTCCTTTGATGTGAATTTTCAATTTTGGAAAAATAAAGTTTCAAGGCTTTAAATAAGGATTGCGGAGCCACAGTGATGTTTTTACTGGACAAAAACTTATGGGTGGCAAGGCGCATTGTCGTGATGCAGCACTCAGGTATTCTTGATGCTTGGTCTGACATGAATCATGTTCTGTGATGCTTCAACATGAGGGTAGGCATTGTTCCATTGGAATATGGTATTACGGTAAATCAATATGTTTGTTGCCATCAAATAGTCCTACTGGTCTGAGTTAAAGTACAGAAAAGAATTAAGCAGAATTGTATGGAATTATAAAAAAACTTTCTTGGTGACTTTTTATTATCCTCAACATTCAAGTAATTGTAGAAAATTTGGTTTTAAAATATAGTTTTACCATGTAAAGTTTTTTTTTCCACACAGTATGATAATTTTATTAGTATAATTAATTGGCATGTTGATATCTACTTAAATGTTCCGTACTTACCACTTTAAATACATTGGAAAATGTTGAGACAATATTATGGCTAAACAAGCTAGTGTATCTTTGTCCCACATTTTTCACTATGCAGTCTATGAGGTATAGAATTGGCAGTTTTACGTCTGTTGAAACCTGTAGTTGGAAAGAAAAGACCCACGCTGTAGTAGCGACATTGTTTACCTCACTGGGATTGTTAATGGGTAATATCTAATACCCTAATACTAACATCTAATTGATTCTCTACGACTTTAAGTTATTTGATCAAAGAATGTCTTTTCAAAAATAAAAATATTACCTTATTTATATGCTTTATACTTCAGTTCTTTTTTTAATTAGATTTATATTTAACACTAAACACCAAATAAACTTTTTAAACTTCTCGACGCACGTTTCTCTAACCATATTAGTATCAGGGGATGGTTTGATTTAATTTGTGTTCAACTCTAAAGAAAAAAATCATCTCCCGATGATGCTAACATGATTAGCGAAACGCGTATTGCGAAGTTTAAAAAAAGTGTTTGGTGTTTAGTGGTAAATCTCTTAAAGTTAAGTGCTTTCTACTTAATTATCGATTTTAAATTATCAGTTTTCTAACTGATAATAAACACTTCACTGGCGCAATTTATTCACTGTGACCTAAGAGATCGGTAAAAAATCATGCATGTTGTCTATAGATAGTTATGAAGTAAAAATATTTGTATATTTATTCAAAATGAAATTACATCTTATAATCGATTATAATATGGGTAGCAAAAGTGAAATAATAAAGAAATGAAATAAAAATCGCAATGTAAAAATAGCTGTCCTTACTTCAAAATCTTTTATTGTAATATATATCACAAAAACTAGGAACTCTTAGTAAATAGTAAGGAAATATCATACAGAACCATATAACTATATCATTTTTAATCTTATATGTAACAAAATAAAATATAAACTAAATAAAAAAATAATAATTATATGGTTCTGCAGGGCTCAAAATGTTAGCTAACATTGAAAGCCTACAAAATATTATTCTTTTTCTAAAGTAACATAAAAAATAACCTTAGACAGATGCTCTTCGATTGCTTCAACTATAACTTTAGCATTTGGAAGGTTTTCTTCAGCAAGTATAGTCAATACATTGATAAGGGGTTTGCTGTTGAACGTTAAATCCGCCAAACTCGAGGTATATTCGGCCTTTATCTCCTCCGCGCTGGTCATTTTGCACTAATATCACAGATACAATACCCACAGAGAAGTAGTCAATAAAGAAAACTGAAAATAAATATTTGTATCAGTGTTTTGATTAGAGTGAAAGTTTTGCGTGACTTTTATCGAGGCTATTTTATCACTACGTGACAATGTTGCCTAGCTAAGGTAATACAAACTAATTTTCAGGTTATTAATACCTTGTTACATGTTGCCATAAGCCTGAATCGTAGCGAACACGCCATGTTAAATATTGATACTTTACGGTTGAAAAAATTTAGAACTACGCATACTTGTCGTGATAACAAAAATTACACATATTGGAAATGTAAAAAGTAACACTTTAACCTTGTTTAACCGATGATAACTACTATAGCCACTAACGTCATATGGTGAAACAAAAACAAATATTAATTCAAATAATGTATGTGAAAAAATGAAATACTTACCAAATCAGTACTTATATATCATTATGCTATTGTATTATCCACTATTACTCCATTTTCGCTTTGAAAACACCTGAAATCTCCTAGAAATTACCAGTCAATCACAAAAAAATCCTCTGGCACCAATATAACTCACAAAATGGCGACTGCTCTACTATCATACGTGATCGTCACCATTAGACTATTCGGTCGGTTTCGGAATTTCCGATATTACGTTTAGTACGTTCGGTAACGAGATCGCCCCTCCCAAAAGACAACCAAATGAATATTCTATTACATTTTCTGATATTTCACATTGATATGATAAAAAGTTAAGACAATTATTGACAATATGTAATTTTTCCTGTATTTAGCTTTCAATTTCGGAACATACTGCTTTTAATCTGTTTGTGAATTGCCAGGTGTCAGTGGTGTCGATGAGTTCTGAAATTGCATCAACAAATCGAAAATTTGGTCATTACAACAGCTGGTTTTATTTCTTAAAAAATAATATGAGTAGTATTATAGGGTCAAAATAAATTTTATGACTTAATGTAAAAAAACGTAAAGATGTCCAAACAACGTTGTTAATTATTACATATCTTGGAAAATGTACAATAGAAATATAAAGAATTTAGACAGGTAGGTGTGATCATGGACCATAAAATTTGGACTTTACACAAGTTTTATATTATAGAAAGGCACAGATACACTTTTAAGGTAATATAAGATATGGTCATTATTTTGTAATAGAGCAATCTATAAAAATGGATGATTACAAGTTTTTGTTTAAAGTAGTTCTGGTAGGAAATGCTGGTGTGGGTAAAACTTGTCTTGTAAGAAGGTTTACACAAGGGTTATTCCCACCTGGGCAAGGGGCCACCATAGGTGTAGATTTTATGATAAAAACTGTTGAAGTTGGCAATGAAAAAGTCAAGGTAAAATATGGTTTAGGGTTTTTAGACAAATATCAAATATATTCATATAGGTTCTTTCAGCTTCAAATTTGGGATACAGCAGGACAGGAACGCTTTAGGTCAATAACGCAGAGTTATTATAGGTCAGCCCATGCTCTTATATTAGTTTATGATATTTCTTGTCAGCCTACGTTTGATTGTTTGCCCGATTGGCTTAGAGAAATTGAGGAGTATGCTAGTAGTAAAGTGTTGAGAGTTCTTGTTGGTAAATATTTGTTCAAACATGCATGAGAATTGAATGGATGAAATTTTTGGGTTTTTAGGTAACAAAATTGACAGGGAAGACAGAGAGATTCCCACTGATGTAGGTGAAGAATTTGCAGAAAGACATAACATGTATTTTTTAGAAACATCAGCAAAGGAATCTGATAATGTGGAGAGATTGTTTATGCAAATAGCAGAAGATCTTATGAAGGTAATATTTTTAGTACTTTAATTTATTAAAGAGTTCAATATATTTTCAATTTTAGCAAGCAAGAATGACCAATGTACCAAGATATGACCCCAATAGTCAGAATATTAATGATCCATCAGGGCATGATTCTAGCTGTTGCAATAGGTTAACCTAAACATGCTATTTTTTTAATTTCCTTTAAAATTTCTAATCTTCCTTCGACTGATATCTTGACAAGTTTGTGGTTTAAAGTATACATTACTTCATAATTTATTGATCAAATGATTATTCACTATTACTGTGCAATAATATCTTTACTTAAGGTATTTTCTTACAAGAGAAATGTTCAGGGAGCATTTCTGTAAAGGGAATTTTGCTGAGATTGTGTTTTTGTTTACTAAAGCTTTAATTTTATTTTATATGTTAAATGTTATGAATTTATAGAAGAAAATCTTAGTAATATAGTAATGTTTTATTAAATTGCCTTGTTAAGACTTTTGTATTTTTAGTTACATATTGTATTTTAAGTTTTACATCAGCAGTATTTTGTTTAAAATGTTGTGTATTTCTTTAAAAATATATCTGTGGTGCTTCTATTTTATTTATTGTTTAGTCTTGATCTTGTTGTTGTTTTCTTTCCATAATATGAGAATTTCTAGTAAGATTGTGCTAAACAATCGACATTTTATAAAGCAGGATTTTTATTGTTTAATAAAATTAGGCATGTAGGTGTTGCAGCTCCTTTTTAAGTTATCCATCATCATTCCATTTTATTTTTACACCTAATTCTTACATTTATAAATAGAAATGTATTCATTTAAAAGTGGTGTACTTAAATTACTAGTGTTGTTTCATATTTATTTTGTTTTAGTGGTGTAGGTGTTATACAATTCTTTTTGTATTTATATATTTATTATTGAAAAGCCAAAGAGTAACTATTAAAACTGTAAGAAAAAACTTTTTGTTTTATTAACATAAATGTTATGATAAGGTACTGTATGTTTCTATGTGCAGTAGTTCTTTGGTGAATGTGAACAATTTTTCTTGAAGTTCACTATTTAAAGCCTTGTCACTTGGTGGGACAACTTGGCAATTGTCTATATATGTACCTCCTTTTCCTTCAAGATCTGGTGATAGACAGGCGTGAAGTATGGGAAAAGCTCCTTGTTCTGGCGTCTGAAATAATACCAAATGATATTTTGATTTTGTGATTAGCGGGGGCGTTGATTTTTCCAATAATCAAATTTAATTGACAAACATTGTACATGACAATAATGTTTGAATTAGAACATTAAGATTTTTCTGAGAATTATTCTGAAAATGCTAGGAAAAAAGAAAATTGTGAATGAAAATATTTTATAGCGCGTTGGGTGGGAGAGTCCTTAATTTTGATATATTGAGTTTATGCAAAAGTTCATTCTCTTTTTGGCGCTATATGACATTACATCATAAAATCGAAGACTTGATGAATATGTTGTGTGACAGAAGATATTTCAGCACTTTGCGTTATTACGTTGTGTTTTTAAAATGTTGTTAAGAACTAAAAAATGGTAAACAGCGTCTGACCTAGAATGGGCGGCTGAAATTGATACTCACCAAGACGCACTGGCGAGCGTGGTTTTTTCAATTAAACAATAAAGAGAACCAAGCAACCGAAAAAAAAGAATTCGAGAGGGTTGGGCGTCATTCGGCGGACTCTCTTTCATCCTAAAGGATAAGAATGTTTCAGTCGAACATAAAACAAAAATATTCAACTCATGCATACTCTCTGTGCTGACGTATAGAGCACAGACTTGGACCTTCACTAAGTCCAACCTTGATAAATTGACGAAGATACAGATAGCTATGTAGCGAGAAATGCTGAATGAACTCTAGCAGAACACAAAAAAATACGTGAATACGACAAAGGACCATAGTTATAGACATAGTAGAACAGAGTTAGATGGAAATTCGCAGGACACAACCAAAGGCTCTCAGACTATAGGTGGAATCATGTCATCCTAAATTGGCGCCCATATGAAGGTCAAAGAAACAGAGAACGACCACACATGAGATGGATGGATGACATGCAGAGACACAGAGGATTGGCATGGAAAAAAACAGCATAGAACAGGCAAAGATGGAGAGAATACACTGTACTGGAAGACATACATTCGGAGATAGCTGGATGAGTAAATAGGATGATGATGAATTTCTGCTTGTGATAGAACGAACTTGATCCATTTTTAAACTGGATGGTTACAGGTGATGAAAAATTGATTGTGTATACCAATGGTATGCTATCTTGAAAAGTGACTTGAGCCGAAGAGTTCGTGTTGACGACAAAAAAAAGCATTTAAAAACCATATATATTTTTGACTAAAAAAAAATAACACAAACACACCGTATTGCTAAATAAAACAAAACGAAAAACAACAAATCATTAGACATTGATCCCTTGGCTATTTCAATTATTTTTTTAAATTTAAAACTATATTTTGTGTTACTTTGGCAGGTTTTTAATAAAGCATTTTGTTCGCTTTTCTCTAAATACTCCGCAAATTCTAGACAAGTCATTAAAATTTAATTTTGTGCATAATTCTGCCTTTACTAAAGCTACTCTCATACGGTTACGTTCGTCAGTCCACAGATTAGTCATCAAGGAAAATATCCTTTCTGGATAAGCGTTACTTATAGGAATTGACAAAATGTTACTTACAATTTTAAACAATTGTGGCATATCTCCATTTTGAAATACCTTGCACCATATTTTGTCTATGTTTACTTCAGAATTGAATTAAATGAACTTTCTTCAATTTTTTTAAGGGTTTTTTTCAGAATAAGTAGCTCACTGTATAACTCGTCTTCATCTACATTTATTTTGATAGCATCTTTGGCCTCTAAAACTTGCGCGTATTCTATATTTGGATTTTTTTTTATATTAAAACGTTGAAAATATTTAAAAGGAGAGTTTTCAAAATTATAATACCGATTAAGGTAATCTAAAGTCCTTTGGTAAACTAAAGAAGCTTCTTTTACAAATGTTTGTTTTTCAAATTGTGTAAGATATTTCAAAGCCGATGAAATTTTGCTTCCAAAAAATTGATCTTTTTGTCGTTCTTCTATTTGCTCTTCAAATCTAACATTATGTTATGTAACTCTAAACTTGTTACATAATTACTCTCCAATTTAAGTATATGCGTGTTTAAAATATGCATATAATGATGCAGAAAATAAACATAACATTCAGAATATAAAATGTCAGGTTTTAAATCATTCTCAAATTCGTTTTCTTGACTTTTGAAAAAACTCCATATATTTTTATGGCAGTTCTCCTCGCCCAGCTCTAAAAAATATTTTTTTACAGCTGGCCAAGATCGTATCAAACGTTCAAGAGCGGCATATAGCGAAAGCCATCTTGTGGTCACGTGCCTTAGCATTTTTTGATATTTAATATCTAAAAAGTCAAAACACTCTTTCAAGGCTTCTGCTTTTTTTGCGCTATTTGAAAACTCTGCATAATTTTTTAATTTTAAGTTTTCGAGCCGGTCGCGTTGGGGCGGCGGTAAGAGCGCCTGCTTTGCCGAATCCGCGCTGGAGCGATAGCTGGTTCGATTCCAGCGCTCGGATGGTTATTTTTCTTTCTTCTGTCCGTTTATCTTTCCTAAATATTTGTGATTGTTTCTAGGCAAGAGTGTAAAATCCGACTACGAATTACCCCTCAGTCACGCCAGTTAAAGGCTGGGTAAGGCCGGATGCCTTCTGAGAAGTGTTCTACGTTGGTCACTCGCCAGTCGGTAGGTTTCCTGATAGACTTATGGGTAGGCACATAACCAAGGGTTTATAGCCCGAGGGGGGTGCTGGCCTGGGTTTGTCGGAAGCTGATGACCGTAGTTCGGAACCCACGTTAAGCTGTAGGTCCAGTCGCTAAATAGCCTAGTTGCTGATGCGCCTCTAACCCAAACACTTTACTTTTACTTTTAAGTTTTCGACATCAAAAGATAGAACCTTACAGGCATTTCTACCTGCATTATGAATTAAATGGCAGTTACAATTAGCTTTTACAATTCCCTGATTTTCGTAATTCAATTTTTGAAAGACAGAATTATGAATACCAAAGTTTACTGACGCATTATCCGCGCTATATGCACTTATATCTTGCACTTTTAGCGAAAACATGTCTAATGTTTTAAGTATGGCATTGGTAATTGAGAAAGAAGATTCATCACTATTTTCAACAAAATCTAAAAGTTTATTTTGAACACCACTCTTAATACTAAAATATCTAACAGCTACTGGAAAAAGTTTTTGGTTCCCTTTATTTGAGGCATCACACAAAATTGAAAATGGTTGGGACGATTCTGTACCAGCGCCCATTTCTTCCAACACTTTCTCGACACTTTTAGGTCCCAAACAATTTTCGATGATTGCTTCGGCTTTTGTTCTACCGCAATGAACTTCTTTTGCCAAATGAGAGTCGCGATAAACGTGAGAATTAAGTTTAATGCCACAATCGGTACTCAAATAACTATGATGGTGGTTTACGGCGTGATAAATTTGAGCTACTTCAATTATAGTAACGTAATTTTCTTCGGCTGATTCTTTTTTTGGTAAAAATGCTGTTAGCAATTTATTTTTGGATAATGTACTGACGGCACTGGAATGTCCTTTACTATTCAAATGAGTCTTTAAAGATTTTCCTCCGTCATGTTTAACAGTAAACCTTATATTACATATGCTACATTTAGCTATAAACTGGTCTATTTTAACTAGCCAATTTTTATACTGCGGATTTTGTTTCCAAGAATCTTGAAAATGTGTTGCGTACCTGGCTTTTTTATTTTTTAAAATGCCTTCAGATGACGAAGTACTTGGATTATTATCACTGTCTCTTCTTTTATTGCTCTCGCTCATGGCAACTCGTAACTTGTCAAACTGAAAACTGTCTAAAAAAGCACTTCAACTAGCTTAAACTAACTTGCAGTAACTTTAAAAATACGTAAAATCGACGCAAAAACAACGGACAGCAGCAATATTGAATAATCGAAAATACGCATAAACTCGCAATAACTGCAATCTGCGTCTTCGTCGAAACTCGAAACAGACCGGCGCTTAACGGGTGCGTGGTTGCCAAATCTTTTTTTTGTGGTATAAGAATTATATTATTTTAGTTTTATGTTTTAATTAAAAGCGATTTTACCCGGAGAAAATATCTAGTAACTCGGAGCCCGGAGACGACATGCCAAGGTGGTGGCAACCCTATATACCATTGTTAAACCTAAGAAGTCATAGTGTACGCGCTGAGATGCTGCTCCAACCAGCGCAAAAGCCAGATTAGATCCGAAGAAGGTTATTTGGTGGGACTGTAAGTGAATCGTTTATTATGAGCTGATACCTGAAAACCAGGTATCGGTTAAAACGAAGAAATACTGTTCACAACTAGGCGAATTATAACGAGCAATCGATCAGAAGTGGGCAGTATTAGCCAACAGAAAAAACATTGTGTCATCGAGACAATGCTAAATCACACGTGTCTTTGGCCACCCGACAAATTCTCACATATTTTGGTCCCACCGACTATCGTTTATTTGGACCGCTTGCAAAGAGCTTAGATGGTAAAAACCTTATTTCCTTGGAAGAAACTTGATCACTTTTTTAGCCACAAACCTCAGAACTTCAACCCAAACCACAAAACTTGGTTCAGACCCTCAAAAGCCACCCATCTTTGTGTTTTGATGAATATACAATATCATATAATTTATTTTGAAGTGCTAGAATCTGGTCAAACAATATCTTCAGAGATCTACTGTCAGCAATTTTTAGGCGCACACCATGTTTATGCTGTTTTGCGCACTCGGATTACCATTTATTCAGGTCTTCTCAGCATTTCTTGAGTGAAGAAAATTTTCAATATGTTCTAAAAAAATCGTGCAGTGATTAAATTCTTTGTAAAAAAGGTTTACAGGCGATGGAAATTCATAGTGAAATGGTAAATCTATTAGGGGAGTCTGCTCCTTCAAAAACAATGGTTTGCAAATGGGCACGTGAGTTTCAACTTGGTCATACAAGCCTGGATGATGATTCTCATTCTGGACGTCTAATAAGTGCAACTACTGAACAAATAATGAATCCTACACATGATATGGTTATGGATGACATACAATTGACTTTGAGTGATATTGCTCAGGCTATGGACATCCTAACTGACCGGGTGTTTCATTTTTTGAAAAAAAAATGAGCTTGAGAAAGCTATGTTCAAGATGGGTGCAGCATTTATTAAATTCTGATCAGAAATGACTGCGAGTAAAACTTTCTAACCAACATTTGAATCTTTTTCGAAAGAATAAAATTGGTTTTAAACGTCGTTTTGTAACTATGGATGAGACTTGGATTTACCACTATGATCCTGAACTGCGACAACAAACAGCAGAGTGGACTGAGCCCGGTTGTTCAGTTCCGAAGTAGCCAAAGTTGTTAAAATCGGCTAAAAAGGCCATCAAATTTTTGGGATGCAAAAGGTATTTTATTAGTTGATTACCTTCAAAACTTGTATCACCAAAAATTGGTGAGAAAAGACATGGTTTAACGACGAAGTGAAAACAAGGTTTAGTTAAGCGAAAGACATAGTTTAGCGAAGTTTTACACTACAAAGTGTGGAATATCCACCATATTCACCAGATCTGGCCCCCTTTGACTTTTATCTGTTCCCAAACCTCAAAAAATTCCTACGTGTCAAGCGTTTTTCATCAAATGAAAAAGTTAGATGAATATTTTGAAGGAGTTCCAGAAAATCACTTCAGAGATAGAATAAATGAGTTGAAGAACACTGGAAAAAATGTGTTATACTTTAGGAAGAATGGGCATTAGTATGACAACTATGCCCAAGATTTTACATGAACATTTAGCCGTGAAAAAGATTTGTGCGCGTCGGATTCCTCATAATTTGACAATCGCTCAAAAAACAAGACTCGTGTCGATTGGTACAAAAAATGCTGGACAGTGTGGGTCTTTCAAAATAAGCCAAACCCAACAAAAGTTGTTCGCGCAAGAAGCACTTCGAAGTAAATGGTCGGCTGTTTTTTTTCTGGATAAATAGGCATGTGGCCACATTGCAGTTAGATAATCGTAGAACGGTCAGTTCTGAAAGGTACATAACCATTTGTTTGCCGGAAATCTTTGAAGAAATAAGAAAAAACAACCAACGACGCTGGATCATTCTACAGCATGTCTACACGTCACATATCCGACCGAACAACTCAATATTTGACTAGTCAGAACATCGAATTGATGGCTCATCCGCCGTACAGTCCTGATTTGGCACCCAATGATTTCTTTTTGTTCCCATCCGTGAAGAATAAACTACGTGGTCAACGATTTTCGATGCCAGACGAAGCGATTGATGAGATACCTCAATCGGAATGGAAAATTTGCTATGAAAATTGATTCAAACGTATGCAAAAATGTCTCGATCATCGCGGAGAATATTTTGAAAAACAATAAAATCATTTTCAATGATAAATATTTGTTTTTATTTATTATTCCGGAAATATAAATAGCAACCCTCGTAAAAACCGAAATAGTCCAATATACTCTATCAAAACTAATTGAAATGAATTTATAAACATTTTGAATTTACATAAATTGAAATGATGGCTCACGTCATTGCATGAAACGATCTCCGGTCCGGATAAATAATAACCTTTTTATATTGTTTACATACTTACTTTAAAAAATAAATTAGGTACCCATGGCGCTAAATTTTTTAAATGTGTTCCATTGAAGAGATCTGTATTAACTATTCCAGGATGAACAGAATGTACTTGCACGTGCTCATTTTCCTTCTGCAACAGCTCATTTAGATAAACAGAAAATATCACTTGAGCGAGTTTTGATTGTGCGTATGCCTCGGAAGGAATATATCGATTTCTGAAATATATGAAGAAATAACTGTATATGGTTGGGGCTAATAAAATAAGAGAAACTAATTTTATACACGTTATCGTACGTATATTTTATACACGTTACTATATTATAGTAAACATGGGCCGTGCTAGATACTGTACTTGCTGAAGAAAGGTGTTTCATTTTGCAATTGAGAAGCCACAACAATTCTTATGAATTTATTACGAATGCAATCAAACGGTCATCATGTATAATTGTTAAAGTGTTGAAAGACTCATATGTGACCTAAAAGTAACCAGAAAAGAAAGGCTGTCCAAGAAAAACGACTAAAAAAATAAATAATCGTATTGTAAGCGAGGCTTTGAAGGATCCTTTTGCTACCTATGTCCTTATAAAAAAAAATATCAGCACCAGAACCATACCACGACATTTGCAACAGAATAACTTATACGCTAGAGTAGCCAGGAATGTTTAATTTTTAAGTAGACATAATATAAAGCAGTGCTAAAAAATTGCAAAGAGAAACTGTAGTGAAGAGTTCCAACCTAACTGGAAAACATTCTTTCTAGCCATGAAACCAAAATTAATTTATTTGATTCTGATCGCAAATTGTATGCTGGTGCCAAAGTATAGATTTTTTATAGCAGATATTTTTTATATAACAGAATAGGTCCAATATTTTGGATAAAAGAAAATATGACATTAACACTTACTTAGGAATCTTATAGATTATTATGTTGGCTTTTGGAAGGAGTTAAAACGATGTCTTGCTGGTTCTCGGTAAATTTATACTGGAAAATTGATATTGTCTTAGAAACAACATAAAAACGAGCTTAAACAAAGTATATTAATAAGGCTCAGCCACGCTTACTTTATTGACCACCACTGTAAATACAAATATAAACTATAAGAAGGCATAAAGAGTAACTTTTTGAGATTATTTTATTAAATGATTACTAAGGGAGCTAGAGCCTTTTGAAGAAAACAAAATTAATGTGATTTTTCTATTGAGTTCAAAGGCATGTCACTTTTTATTAATGTCATCATCATCAGGAGATGATTCAATCTTTGAATAGATGGAATCAAGCTTTAGATTAAATTATCTGATGATGCTAACATGGTTAGCGAAACGTGCGTCGGGAAGTTTAAAACAGTAATTTGTTGTTTAGTGATAAATTTAGTGGAATTTTGAATCATAATTTTTTGTCTTTGATGTTTTGACAGATTTAAAAACTCTAAGAGTTTTTCTAATATTAAGGTGTTTTTGTGTATTGTCGCTGATGCACGGTTATTTGAGAAAATTCCATATAAACTTTGCACGCACCTTAGCATAAGCTCCCCAGTGATTACTAATATCGAACGTTGGCTTTGGAAAATAAACCAAACAAGATAAAACAATTTGATAAACTATTGTTTTAAAACTTCGCTTGATATTTAAGTAGCTTTGTCTTGATGATTTAAATTGCTGTCTTATCTTTTGTGTCTGTTAAGTGTGTAAATTTTAAAATAGTATCAAATCGCACTTTGACACGTTTTTTTGAACGTATCTTATTATGTTCGAAACAACGGTGGTTTCAAATTTTTAGATAGTATTGTAATTGTTTACCTGAAATTTATGTCTCCAAAATTAATTTCTCCTATAACATGTACACAAGAAGAAACGTTAACTATTCTGGAATTGTTTTTTTCAGAACCAGCTTTTTTTAATTCTGGTAATAAAAGATGGGTGAGCATAAAATGACCCAGATAATTGGTGGAGAACTGGGATTCATATCCATCTCTGGACTCCACATAAGGTCCAAACATTATGCCGGCTAAAATAAATTATAAATAAATAATTCAATCATTTATGATAATTATATCAACTTGTTATTACCATTATTAATTAAATAATGGATTTCTTGGTGATCACCTTTAACTTGATTCGCAAATTTTTTCACAGATTCAGTGACGCTTATGTCCAGTTGGTATACCTCAATATTTCCTGTAGTAATCCCCATATCTCGCATTTTTTGCAATAAGGCCTCGCCGTGTTGGACATTCCTACAACCTTAGAAAACATTCTTGATAATAAAACTTTTAGTTGCAATTTTATATATTTACCTATAATTACGTTAATATCACAGCTGAGTAAGAGTCTTATAACTTCAACACCTATTCCTCTGGTGCCGCCTGTTATTACAGCTGTCTTTTTTAAATTGTGAGGTAAATCTGAAATGATACTGTTTAAAAAAGAAGTTTTATTTGTGCACTACTGACCTGTTTTATTTTTCTTTCTCATTATAATGTCATTCATGAGGTACTTAGATCCTATGGCATTATACAAAATTTCATATTTAGCTTCTGCAATAATCAATTTTAAAGGCTTCTTGGATCTTATGATCGCAACTGTGGTGGCACATATTATCACTAAACACCCTATTGCCACTATCATGTTATTCCCGAAATTTGTTCTTACTTTTAGTCAGTAAATATATGCTTTTTTTAAGTAATGCTTGAAGTATAAACTGAAAAAATGTATCGTGGAAAAACGTTCAACACACTTTCTTAAAGCAGAAGCTTTCTCTTTTTGAGTTGGTCATGCGCAAGTTCTACGATTTCTTGTCGTTTACTAGAAATTAATATTTTAATGAAATATTATTAATAAACTATTAATTAATTCTGTTTTGGAATTAAGTATATTAAAAATAACGATTTATCAGACGTATAGGAAGCAGTGGAGATGTAAATTAGTAACGGTATCAGTTCATCAACTATATCGTTTGAACAACAAAATAATCTAAATCTTTTTAATGTACTAATTATTACACTTCTAAAGACGTTTGTTAGTTTTATTATATCAAATTATCCTAGGCCATAGATCCTCATATTCCTAAGGCTCTAAATAAGTATTATAAATATTTGTATTTATAAACATGCAAACAAGTCCTTGACCTTTAAAAAAACAATCAAACATGAAATTTGGGTAGTAAAATAATATTTATTCAGATATTATGTAAATTTAATCCATTTTAAAAGGTTAGAATATTTCTTTGTTTATCTTATCTTGTTTTTATGCTCTCGACTTAAACTAACCTAACTTTTTATAATCTATAATTTTATAGTTATACAGCTTTTTCTGCACGTTAATCTTTCGATTTATATAATTTTTTATTTCTAAAATTATCTGAGTATTAGTAATCTAGCGATATATACAAAATAACAATTAGAAGGGTTCTTGTTAAAAAAAAAAAACAAATTGACTTTCCAGGTACAACAGTTCTCATATCGTTTTCTTTCTGTATTTTTAGTTTTTTTATTCAAATTAATTGTATCTAAACACGGAAAATATAGTATTATACCAAATAATATGTTTATATTGGAATCATTAGGTCATACACCTCAATTAACCCAACTTTGTTAGTTTCGATCTAATTAGTTTATGGTAATGGTAAAATTTGGAGAAATATTCAATATAACAATTAGGAAGATATTTTTATGGTCTGGTGTAATACAGCATTATACGTTTTTTATTACCTGGTAGATATTTAAGAAGAATAGATGCATTAATTGGTATTTTAATATTTCGATGGAAAATACAGGTGCATTCGTGCAACGTTAGTTTAATTAAAACTAAATAATTAATTGTATTACGGTACATATGCGTCAAAAAGTATCAGGATTAATTCTATAAGTACTATTAACAGAAATTGTGAAGGTAATTATTTAAATGAATCTTATTAATGTTGCCCCGAGTAGATTACTGTAGTGCAATTTTTGCTTATCCGTACTCGAAATGTCAAAATTGTCGTTTGACACTTAGGATTAGTATTGAGAATATTTGAGATCTTGGTGGTATTTAGTAGTTGTATAACGTATCTTAATATTGTTGGAACACTTAATAAAATTTTAAATATAACAATGATTTGTTAACGTCTGTAATTTTGAGTAAACAATATTTGTTTGGGCAATTAGAGACTACACTAATAAAACGTGTACCGCGTTTCCGAGACATTCTTAAAAGGGTTTATTGTTTTCGCTGGGGTAATGGTTAATGATGTATTCTGATAATAAACTGGTCTGACATGCAAACAAATTGTTATTTTGTAAGGTTGAACTGAATTCAAAAGGTTTTTTTACATGAGTTTCATTTGTTTTATGGGATAAGTATTTGCTGTATACCACGATTTTTTATATTTTTAATGGCAATTATTATTTTATGGCAACAATGGTTTATCCTTGCATGGTTTAAAAGATATTTGTTTTAGAAATACCAGGATGTCACAAATAGTGAAAAATAAATCAGCTTTTTTCAGTAATAAGATTTTTAAGATCACACTACCTTTTACAGAGTGTTTTTTTTTTGTTGGCTGCAGAAAGTTACACCTTCCTTTTGGCGTTTTACGTCATCTTGTTTTTCTAACAGAAATTTGTACCGAAATTTCCGAGGTCTTGTGACTATTCTGCAAAGAACTTAGGTGCACTTTTTCTTCGTTTTTGTAGCGATGTTTTAATATTTTTTTCTCGATATATTATCATTTAATCCTTTTTTGGACCTGTTTGTTTCTTTTTTATGATCGATATCCTTAAATCATTGTAATTTAAAAGTTTTACAGGCCATGTAGACCGATATGCTCAAACGTTTGTCCTCGTAATCTACAATAATGAACTCTTAACAATATTTTTACCAACATTTTCCAACATATTGGGCGTAAAGTTATTAATTTCTCACCAAATTGATTGTTTCAGTTTATCAACAGGATAACCCCACACGAAAAATTCTAACGGTGTGAGGTCAGGCGACCTAGCAGACCACTCAACCGAACCGCTTCTTCCACGGGCGTAGCCAGGATTTAGTTTTGGGGGGGTGGGTTTAGTTTGAAGTAAATAAAACAACAAAAATATACTTGCATGAAATTTAATATCTATATATTCATCGGAAAATCGTTACTGTGCGCAACGTCCACTAGTTCGGATATATATTCAATTCAAATGTAATAATTTAACTCTCTTCTCTCCTCGTATTTTTTCGGTATAATATTAGGTAATATTTGGCTTATTTCGGGGGGAACTACAGTAATCTACAAAAACGCAAAATCTTTTCGAAATCGAAAACAAAAACTTTCTTTGGAACGGTAAATATCAATTCTCTTCTGCGCCCAGGTGCCCAAACTGCACAAATTGGGGCGAACATTGAATCAGCAAAAAATCCAAATTTTAGCTGTGCAAGAAACCAGATTAACAGATGGTATTTGGCAACTACAGACTATTTAAAAGTAAAACGCTATCGCTAACGCTATCTCAAGAAACATTCTTGGTTCTACAACTAATGTCCAGCCAGTAAATAATCGACTTATGACACTATCCCTCAAGTGTGCTAACAAAAACTATACATTAATCAATGCACACCTCCCAGTTAACGAAGAAAATAAATCTAATCCTGAAAAAGTAAACAAGTCCTGGGAAATTCTGGAAAAGACTATCTCTAAAATTCCCTCTAACCATGTAAAAACCCTATTGGGTGATTTCAACGCTCAACTAGGGAAAGAAAGCAAGTACAGAAAAACAGTCGGCAGTTTTCCCGCTTATTAATAAATTAACCATAATGGTAGAAGATTTCGTACCCCAATTATATAGATATTTTGAATGTTCAAGTCAGGAAAGGAGTTAACATAGACACGGATCACAACTTGACTAGAATCAAATTTAGCTTAAAACCTCTAAAACTTATCCAAAAGAGACTGCTAATATCAAAGTTCGACCCTACGAAAATAAAACCAACCATAACAGAAGAGCTTGATAAACAACCAGCACAGAACTGGCAAGAATTGAAACAAAAAATTATTAAAACAGCCTTAAAGTTGGTCCTTTTACAAAAACGTAGAAAACATCCGTGGTGGGATGAAGTTTGCGAGCAAGCAGTATTAAGCCGAAGTAAAGCATTCAAAGATTGGAACAGTCAAAAAACAAAAATAAATTATAACATCCTTTTGGAAGTAAGAAAAGCAACATCTAAGCTAATTAGACAAACTAAAAGATAACATGAAAACAATCAATTTAATGAAATAGAAAATGATTTCCAAAAAATAATACCCCAAACTTTTACAAAACATTTAAAACTAAATTAACAGGCTATCACCCCCAAAGCCTTTGCTTCCAAAAGGAAAACGGACAATCAGCTCTAAATAACCAAGACAATTACAAAGAACTTACGAAATATTTTGAACAACTACTAAACTGTCCTGAGTCCCTAAACAAATTACCAACACTAAACCCTAAACAAACAAACCCCGATTAATTACCACCGAATGAAGATGAAATAATTAGGCAAATCAAGCGACTTAAAAATAACAAAGCCTCTGGTGAAGATGGAATCACTGCTGAACTTTTGAAATCCGCTGGTTCAGGTACAATGAAGGAAATAACCAAAATTCTAGAAGAAGTTTGACGAACCGAACGGATTCCGGAAGATTGGAAAGATGCTCTAATCCATCCAGTAGACAAGAAAGGAGATAGAACAGATGTCAACAACTACAGAGGGATATCTCTTCTATCAGTTTGTTACAAGATTCTATCTCAACCCGGGCATATCCTGCCCTAAACAGATCCTGAATCTAAAGTTGACCCTAAGACATCAGAAACTGTACAATAAAAATCTCGTCTGTATATTTTTGGATTTCAAAAAAGCATATGATTCTATTGACCGCGAATCTTTATTCCAAATCTTGAAAGAACAAGGACTAGATCTGAAAAGGTTGGCAATTATTAAAGCAACATTAACTAACACAAGGTCAAAAGTTAAATTCATGGGTGACATCTCAGAGCCCTTCGAAATTAAAACTGGAGTATGACAAGGGGATGGACTATTGCCACTCTTATTTAACTGTTTTCTAGAAAAAGTAATACAGGAGTGGTGTGAAAAAAAGTCGGCCCTGAATATGGCTCAAGATGTATTAACGGCACAGAAACAGATTGAAATCCTAAAAGAAACAGCAGAAAAGGCAGAACTCCAAATTTCCTTTGAAACGACACAATACATGACTTGCAACAGACTAAGAATACCATTTCTAAAAACAAAATATGGTAACATCAGACGAGTCTCTCAATTCAAATATTTGGGTGAAATAATTATGGAAAATCGGTTGGAGAAAGCGGCCAATAAGAGTAGATGTCAAAAAATGGATACGGCATTGAGACTTCCACAAAATATTTACAACAAAAAATGCATATCTAAAAACACAAAACTGAGACATTACAACACAGCTATTAAGCCAGAATGTCTATATGGGGCAGAAACACTCATTTTGATTAGAAAGAGAGACATCGTGGACATTGAAAAGAAGGAAAGAAAAATCATAAGAAAAATCTTAGGCCCCAAACAAATAAATAGCACAATTTACCGACTTCGAGAGAACCAAGAAATCAAACAATACACAGATATACATAGCGATAGGAGAAAAAGAAGACTTATGTTTCACGGACACATAAAACGGATGAATCCGAGTAGACTAACTAGACTAACAGTCGAATTTTATGAAAATAGGAGTAGAGCTAAAGTAGAAATAATTAAATGGATTGCTGCAATTAAAGGGGACCTAAGATCAGCAAGTATTACACAAAGTGAAATTCAGGATAGAAGCTGTTTCAGATACAAGGTTAACGTTTGGAAGGTTGGCCAGAGAGAAAAATGTAGGAAGACTGGAACAACTTGGTCTGACGAAAGGAAAGAAACTCATAGCGAAAGAATGAAATTAGTATGGACACAAAGGAAGGCTAACAACAACAAACGCCTCTAACTATACTTCGCGTAGTCCACCAGGGCCCATACGTGAATAATAATAATAATAATAATAAAAATAATATATATATATATATATATATATATATATATATATATATATATATATATATATATATATATATATATATATATATATATATATATATATATATATATTTTTTTTTTTTTTTTTGGGTAACAACATTTTTGCGCCTTTTGCAGATCCTTGGACTCATACTACCAGTTGTTTTTAGTTTACTATGTTATTTCTCAAAAACTCCGGATTTAGAAGTGACTTATCGGGATGTCTTGCGTGGAATTCAGCGCTGGTATGGCGTAGAGTTAAGCTGCCAGCATGAAGAAATATTAATTCAATTTTCTCTTTTTGATAAAATAACTGATTCATCTTAGCAACTGAATCAAAACGTTATTTTTATACACATTCAAATAACACAATGGCAGCAGAATAATGATGATTTCCTTTCAAACAACACAATTTTTGTTTAATTTCCAAGGCCTACTATTGCTATGTTAGCTTCTTTTAGTTCTTGCCACTGCGGATTGTTTTAGTTATTTTTGCTAATTGTTCCAAAACGGCTACTCCAATAAATAAATGTGACATAACATTTTTTATTTCGGATTTTAAGATTTGTCAAATTATGTTAAAAAAATACCGTGTTGCCATTTAAAAAAATATTGTTTTAGTAGCTACTGAAGACATCTGGCAACAACGGAAATCATTGTAAATTTTTCTTAGTGGAGTTATTTCTTTCAACATTGCCTACATTTTCTTTGAACTACTAAATTTTTAAATTTCATTAAGGTTAAAGCATTGGATCTTCCAGCGAGATTCAACGCTAGCCCACAATGTGAGATTTACACAGCGTTGGTTGGAGATCAATTTGCTTGATTTAAGCGCTGTGAGGTAAGCTCTCGGTGCGAAAATTTAAGAATTTTGAATATTGCAATGCATTTTTACTTGCTCATTTATAAGCTAAATTTGCATGCGTTGATGTAAACTAAGTTCGTACGTTTTTTAGACATTTTTGTAGTAAAATGTTATTATTTTTTTTATAAATGTTTAACAGGGTCAGGAACCAATATTCAATAGGTTCAAGAAGAAAGTGTACATTGAGTTGGGTAAGGGGTATAATACCAGGTGTGGTTATTTACCATACCTGGTATTATCCCTAAGGCCGAGGCTGCACTACGGAAAAACTGCCGTTGTTTATCACCGTGTGATTTTGTGAGTCAAGAAAACTAATAAAAGCGTCCGCACTTGCGGTTTTTTCCCGCGACTGTTTTTAAAACCGTGAAATTTGCCAGAATTTGTAACCAATAGAACTTAATTAGCAATTTGTGTTGACGTCTTCCTTTTTTATTTCTTAGTATTAGAGCAACAATACATACTGCTCTCTTGAAATCCATCTTCAAACTGTGAAAATCTCGGGCAGTTTCGCGGTTGTTAATCGCACTGTGTGCGTCTCGAGCGGTTTTGCGGTTATGTCGGTTAACCGCTTGCTGGAAAAAAACGGTAGTGCGGCCTCGGCCTAATACCAGGCGTGGCGGTTAATAATTTATAATTTTTTCTAAAAAAAAAGATAATTTGGAAGAATCTCTCTGGCAATTTGTGGATAACATCTCATTACTTTTGACCGTTGTAAAATATGTACATCTCAAATCAAGGTTATTTTTCTTTTGTTGTTTGACTAACTCAGGATTAAAAACTAAACTACTATTAACTGTTTGGTAACTAACCGGTGTTTTTCCGGTTATTAGTTCCACTACATTACTTTTTTTATACAAGCTAAATATTGTGTATGTTAGGTTGCATGACCAATGTCGATAATAATTGATTGTTAAGGCGTATTTTTTGGGAATTTATATAACACATTATAGTTTTTAGATAAATTATTTAAAAATATAGAATTTGCAGTATGAACGAAAACCCATGAAACATTCAATTACTGGAAGAACTCTTCGTACCGATTTTATTTATCAAATACCAATTTCATAAGATCATTAACTAAATATTTCATAAACTGTAAACGCATTCATAAAAATGCTTTAATAAAGTAAAATATAGCAGTTAAAAACTATTAATCTATTATTAATATACACACTTAACGTTGTGTATATTAGGTTGCATAGCCAATTTGATTAATATTTGACTCAGAGCTTTTTTGGAATAATAACAGAGGACTTAAATAGCAAGTCACCAACCTGGAACAGCAGAACTAGTAACTTCAATGACACTAGATTTCAAATATTCGCTGATGAACAAAAATCCATAATTATAGGACCAGACGTATCAACGTATCTCCCCAGGGAAAGAGGTCTTCCGGATGTCCTTAACATTGCCATTGTCAAAAACATCAAACTGAACATAGACATCCAAACTCTCGAGGAGTGAACTTCGGATCACAATTCAATAGACATAACGCTTGGTACCGGCACACCTAATACAGGAACAATAGAAAAGAAAAATGTTAAGTGGGAAAAGTTTTTCAGAAGAATACAAGATAAAATAACACAAATCCCAGTAATAAATACAAAAGAAGAAACTGAAAATGTTGCAGCAAGTCTACAAAAACAGATTCTCGATGCTTACGAAGAAAGCACAACAACGACAAGCATCCCGACCTTCAGAAACCCATGGGCACTAAAGGAGCTAATTAGAGCGAATAGGCAGCTCAGGAGAATATACAGAACTTCAAAAACAAGAGAACAAAGTAATCCTGAATAGGCATACACAAATTATGAAAAATGCCATAAAAATACAGAAATCAAAGATGGCAAGACAAAATAGCAGCATTAAATATAAAAGACCATTCGGTTTGGAAAATGCAAAAACAACTCAGCGGGGAAAAAACACAAATTCCTCCATTGCAGGGGGCAAACGGATTAGCCTATTCAAAGAAAAAAAAAGTTGAAGTATTTGCAAGCACACTTGAGAGGGAGGGAAGGCGCAACGAGCATCCAGATGAGGACTTATACTACATTGACGAAGTGACAATAAAAATTAGTTAGAGTTAGAGAAAGAACCACCAGAACTGCAAATTGATAACAGCAGCGCAAAGCCACCAAGACGAAGAACAATGAATTGGATGACGATCCTGGATATATATATATATATATATATATATATATATATATATATATATATATATATATATATATATATATATATATATATGTGTATCTATATGTATGTGTATGTAAGTGTGTATATGTATCCAAACTTCTTTCAAGAAAAGACACCCTGTATCAAAAACACCGGTTGTGAAATATTCTAATTAAATACGACCGACCGAAGGTTTATAGATCAAAAACCCGAAAACCGAAGGAACTTGGTGGGGTTTTAGCCGGTAAAAATCCGGCACTGGCTAAAGAGTACGCGTTGTCGGCTTTTTTGGATGGAGGCAAATAAAACATTTACTGTTTTCACATCATTTATTAAAAAAATATAGGTTTTAGAATATGAAAAAAAGCTATCACATACAATCAGTTAGTGAAAGAACTTTCTTGTTGACTTCTTTCAATCTTTTAAGTAACTTAACCAAATTCATGAATGGTACAAACGCTGTAAAAATGCGTTAACAAAGTAAGATATAGACGCTAAAAACTATTAGGTTTGTTCTAGCAAAGGTTTCAAACGGTTTGAAACCAGTTTGATGGATTAATTAACTGCGCATGTTCGTCCCTAAACTTGGTTGCAAACGGTTTGAGATTTTTTTCTGCTAGAACGCTTTTTTTTATTGACATTTCTCTCCGTCGTTGAATTGCGTTTGTTTATATTTTCAAGAAGTTTTCTTTATATTTCAAAGAAATTAGCTTTTACATTACCAAACAATCCAAAGTCAAAACAAATCAACGAACATTTCCAGCTATTGCGCTTGTCACAAACTAAATTGAACGGTTTGAAACTAGTTTGCAAACTGGATATTGGTTGTTGCCAGAACGTCTTACTACTAGTCGGAATTCCGGTTTTAATTTGCTAGAACGCGTACATTCGTCTGCGCAAACTCCGGACGATTTGAAACCGTTTGAAACCTTTGCTAGAACAAATCTATTATTAACTAGGTTTGTTCTAGCAAATGTTTCAAACGGTTTCAAATCGTCCGGAGTTTGCGCAGACGAATGTACGCGTTCTAGCAAATTAAAACCGGAATTCCGACTACCAGTAAGATGTTCTAGCAACAACCAATATCCAGTTTGCAAACTAGTTTCAAACCGTTCAATTTAGTTTGTGACAAGCGCAATAGCTGGAAATGTTCGTTGATTTGTTTTGACTTTGGATTGTTTGGTTACAGATTGTTGGCTACAGGCCTCCATAAAACTAGTTCGGAATAATAAATAAATTGTAAAATATATACAAATAGCAGTCTTAGATCTTCATAAACTCATTTCGAAATAATAAAATAAAATTTCAAATGTAAGTACACTATAAACAAAATACTTTCAAATAATAAAAAAAAAAAATTAAAGGAAAATAATCAATATGGTAGGCCAGTGTGGACGATTTTAATGGCCCCACAGTATCATTTTTATGATACATTTTTTTTCCCTCTACTATTTTCAAATGAAAATATAAACAAACAAAAAAACAAAAAAAATCTCAAACCGTTTGCAACCAAGTTTAGGGACGAACATGCGCAATTAATTAATCCATCAAACTGGTTTCAAACCGTTTGAAACCTTTGCTAGAACAAACCTACTATTTGGTGTCCAACTGATGTTTTTTTCCAGTCGTGAGTTTGGTTGTATAACTTTTATAATGTAAGCTAACCGTTGTGTATGTTAGGTTGCATAACCAAATTACCTATATACTTTATTATTGTGACCGTATTTTTAGGAGGTAAAACAGTTAGTTTTCCTATAATTTACTTAAAAATTAAACAAAAACTTTATAATTTGTTTTAAAAATATATATTAGCATTTACTTAAAAAGTACTTTATTAAAAAGTTATTTTATTACTTCTTTAAAAATATTTACTCTAAAATTAAGACGTATGGAAAAAAAGCATGACACACACTTAGTTACTGAAAGAACTCTTCATGTTGACTTCTTTCATCAAAAACCAATCTCTTAAGTAAATTGATTAAATATTTCATGAATGGTAAACACAGCCATAAGAACGCGTTAATAAAATAGGATATAGCCGCTAAAAGTAACAATAATTTAAGATCTAACATGTGCGTATAAATAACATAATAAATTATCAGAATAAAGATCGCTGACAAAGTTTCCAGTGGGCCCTGTATAAAGTACCACGGTCTCATTCCTACGGATGACCTGTACACTATTCTTTCTGAGTAATTTATCAATCCATAACCAAATCCAAAGAGTAAACTGCTTATTATGACGGCGTCAGTTAGCTTGAGAGAGAGCACTGAAACAATTATTTTAAGTTTAGTTTAGTTCATCGTGTCAGATACCTTAAATATTCATCGAGTTTATTATATTAGCAATTTTCGGTCCCTACGTTTCATCCACTACAGGACCTACTCGAATCAGAATTTGTTTCCGCCTTCGAGTCATTTTAACCCTAGAATGCTTAGTAGGGTTACGAGTAACCGCAGAAGAAATTTAAATATGTATAACTTGTTTATGAATAAATTGGTAACTACGCCGATTTCGCTATGTTTATTTTGTTTGTTCAGTAAAATAGTTTTAGTTATTTTGTATTTGGGGTGACGAGTAACCCCAGGTAAGCATTGACTGTAAATTAATTTTATTTAAAAAATCCGAAATAACGTAATTTTTAGATGGCTGACCAACCGGATGAACCAAATGATGAGGAAGCTCTATTACGATGGTTTGATGAACTGGATAATGAACCTGATTCGGTTAATAGCAGCACTGACTATGAATACAATGTTTCAATTCAGTATGACAGAGAGAGTACCTACTCAGCAGAAGAAAGTGGAGAAAAGGATGAGAGAGAACAACAGTTTCTAGGAAAAGTAATAAAAGGGAAAAATGGGCATATTTGGAGTTCTGAGCTTTCATGTTGTACTCGGACACATAAACGAAATATTGTTTTACGTGTTGCAGAACTAAAAGATACGGCTAAAAATATTACAACCGAGTTGGAGGCATGGAAGTTGTTCCTTAGCGCGGATATTATAGACATTATATACTGATATGGAAATACTACGATAAAAGGAGAAATATGTTGCTAATTGTGGATTCGTCAATGATATAGATGTCGAGGAGATTTTGGCTTTTATAGGATTGTTTTATATAGGAGGATGTAGAAAAGATACCCATCCCACTACAGCAGAGATGTGGTCAAAACATGGAACGCAATTATATCGATACATAATGGGTGAAACAAGATTTATATTTTTATTTATATTTATATTTTATATTTTAGATTATATTTATATTTAGATTCCTGGTAAGTTGCCTCAGACTTGATGACAAAACCGTAAGAAACCGAGTAGCTAAATTTTCTTCAATACGTTGTATATGGGAGATATTCATATCTAACTGTACAAAATTCTATACACCTCATATTTATTGTACAATTGACGAACAATTGTTGTGTTTTGAGGCAATTGCCCTTTTAGAATCTCTATTTTATCAAAACCTGACAAATATGGTATTAAAGTTATAATGATGTATGATTCACGCACATATTATACGGTTACTGCTATTCCTTATATGGGCAAAGAAGACAGGCCAAATAAAGAAACTCTTTCAGATTATTACGATAAAAAGCCGGCTTTAACTCCAACATTATTTTTCAAATTGTTAAAAGTGACAGACAAAAAAGTGTTCGTCGGAAAAATGCAAGGAATGAAAGAAATATAGAAAGACGTTTGACAAAACCATTACCTCGAACATTAAAATAATCAATAAGGGATATCCTGTTTATGAACTCAAATAAAAGTTTGATCCACCACAAACAAAATTGCAGAAACAAATTCGCTCCTTTTTATGTCCGGGAACATATGAGCGAAAAACAAAAACTGCATGTGCAAATTGTTTTAAAGCTGTACTAAATGTTTAAAATAAATCATGTTTTAGTGAAATAAAAGTTCCTTTTTTGTTGTTTTAAACCTTAAATAAAAATATATAACTTGAGTTACAGATAACCCCGCCTAAGCAACTATAGGCATATGATTCAGCTAAGCCTTCTAGGGTTAAAGCGTCATCTTTTAGCTTCAAACCAAGGCATAATCAATAAGTCTACTGTGAATATAACCTGAAAAATCAGTTGTAGACGAGAACGGCAATATTTCGAACATTGCATTCTCCGCCTTTCAACTAAAAAAAGGCTAAAGAAGTTCAGGCCGCGATTTTTGCGACTTTATGAGATAATGGTGCTTCAACAACAAAAAAAAATGGAAAATGAAGAACTGGAAGTACCGTTGGAAGAAAATTCTTATCGTGCACGGTTAGGAACTAGGACCAATTCCGGAAGCTATTTTTAAACGTTTACATAAGCTAACGGGCTTTTCAAATTGATCGTTTCAGTTGATCTTTTTAAATTTTTGAATAAAACGCAGATGGCGTTGTGAATTTGCCTAGATCAAAGATACTATATAAGAAGATAGTCTAATCCTGCGGTGGCGCCATTTCAAATGTGTCCGAGGCATCAATTTAAACTTCTTACAGCGTGCCGATTTACAGTTTGAGGTTTAAATCCTCACCATTATTATTTTTTTTTAGCTAAGCATTCTAGGGTTAAAGCGCCATCTTTTAGCTTCAAACCAAGGCATAATGAATAAGTCTACTGTGAATATAACCTGAAAAATCAGTTGTAGACGCGAACGGCAATATTTCGAACATTGCCTTCTCCGCCTTTCAACTAAAAAAAAGGCTGAAGAACTTCAGGCCACGATTTTTGCGACTTTACGAGATAATGGTGTTCCAACAACAAAAAAAAAAAGGAGAATGAAGAACTTGAAACACTGCTGGAAGAAAATTCTTATCGTACACAGTTAGGAACTATGATTAATGCCGGAAGCTATTTTTAAACGTTTACATAAGCTAACAGTCTTTTCAAATTGATCGTTTCAGTTGATCTTTTTAAATTTTCGAATAAAACTCAGATTGCGTTGTGAATTTACCTAGATCAAAGATACTATATAAGAAGGTAGTCTAATCCTGCGGTGGCGCCATCTCAAACGTGTCCGAGGCATCAATTTAAACTTCTTACAGCGTGCCGATTTACAGTTTGAGGTTTAAATCCTCAGCATTATTTTTTTTTCAGCTAAGCATTCTAGGGTAAAGCGCCATCTTTTAGCTTCAAACCAAGGCATAATGAATAAGTCTACTGTGAATATAACCTGAAAAATCAGTTGTAGACGCGAACGGCAATACTTCGAACATTGCCTTCTCCGCCTTTCAACTAAAAAAAGGCTGAAGAAGTTCAGGCTACGATTTTTGCGACTTTACGAGATAATGGTGCTTCAACAACAAAAAAAAAATGGAGAATGAAGAACTGGAAGCTCCTGGACTCCCGGAACTGGACCCCCGGAAGTTCCTAGACATGCCGGAAGCTATTTTTAAACGTTTACACAAGCTAACGGGCTTTTCAAATTGATCGTTTCAGTTGATCTTTTTAAATTTTTGAGTAAAACACAGATGGCGTTGTGAATTTGCCTAGATCAAAGATAATATATAAGAAGGTAGTCTAATCCTGCGGTGGCACCATCTCAAATGTGTCCGACGCATCAGTTTAAACTTCTTACAGCGTGCCGATTTACAGTTTGAGGTTTAAATCCTCACCATTATTATTTCTTTTCAAAAATAAATTAAATTAAAATTATTTTGTTATTAATTTCTGCAAATAATTATTAAGTTGCAAGTTATTTTTTCGGCTTCTAGTGTTAAATAATTAGTAAAATAAAAAAAAATACATCATACTCATTTGTTATTTAATTGAAAAAGCGTTCAATAATTCTAATTATATAATTTATTCAGAAAATCTAAAAAACACATTAACATTAAAGAATCAATATACTTGTCAAAAAAAACAATACATTGAATTAATTCATTTCCGAGCAGTTTAGATGAAGTTCGCATGTATGCACTTTAAGAGCTGTAAGCCACGATATTCTTAGCTACAGCTCAACCAACATAGCTTAGCCTCCGAGGTTTGGGTGCACAGTAGCCTAACGCCCGGGTGCTCATTCTGAGCAGTGCATTCGCGATGTTAATATCGGTTAAAAACACTCTTTTCAGAAAATTTAAAACATGTCATGTAACTTGGGTGAACTACAACTAAAGTAAGAAACAAAGTATTAAGTGGACAAAGTCTTGAGATAATTAGCAACTTATTGAATTTTATGCAAGCAGAAGTAGTAGTTGGAGAGTTACTATTCCTCTCGAAAAGGTAATTTTTTTCAACGTTTAATTTTCGTATGAATTAACTATTATGTTCCGGTGATATATCAATATATAATTCCGAGTGATGGGTAGAGATTTTAATATTAGAATTTTTTTATAGGTTCAAAAACGTATCGCGGCAGCAACGGGCGTTTCCATTAGAAATATTCGACGAATTAAAAGTGAAGCGAAAGATTCATTTGGCAATTTTGCGATGAACGATTGTTAATCATCACATAACAGAAAAGACGGCCCCTACATTAAAGACAGTTTATAAAATGACATTTGTGACAAAATGACATTTGTGACAAATGACAAAATGACATTGACAATGACATAAGATGACATTAGCTACCAAGGCTGTTCAGAATCTTTACTACGTAAAGAAATTCACAAGATTGGTTTTCATTGGAGAAAATTTAGGAATAATCGATGGATAATAATGGAACATCAGCTCATCAGACTGCTTAGAATTGAATTTCTCAGAAGAATGTGTCCGGGAAGAAGCTCGCCCCATAAAATATATGAACGAGACGTAGATTTACTCATCACACACCCACGAAAAGGAATGGAGCGATGAAACTTTCGAAGGCTTACAAAAACCAATATGAAAGGGACCGTGTCTGATTATAGTACACGCAGGTGGTGAAAAAGGGTTTGTTCCAAATGCCTATATTAGATGGAAATCAAGCAGCATAAGTGGCGACTACCATCAAGACCTGAATTACGACAATTACAAAAAGTGGGTTTCGGAGAAACTTATTCAAACATTCAAACACACAACAACACAACACAACAAACAAGTGGAAAATGCACCAACGTCGTTGTCAAGAAAAGCGGAAATGCAAGAATGGTTACGGCTTAGAGGTATACCTTTTGACAATAAGATGTTAAAACCACAACTTTACAACCTTATAAAAACCCACAAACCAAGGCACAAGAGATATGAAATAGACGAAATTTTTAATGCAAAAGGTCACAACGTATTGCGACTGCCACCATATCATCCAGATCTGAATCCCATCGAGTTGGTTTGGGTCGAAATGAAAGAATATGTCGCCAGAAAAATTGTGAATTTTTATTATAATCAGGTGATTAAACATTGTGATCACTTCTATGAGGAATTCTTAGCCGGCAAATGGAAATCTCGGCGTGAACGAGCAAAACGGTTAGAGCAGCAGTATATTTTGAAAGAACCAACAGTAGATGTGATTGTGGAAGAAATTATTATTAATTTGGGCGAAAACGATTCTGATTCGGAAAACGACTAAAGTGATCGGTCATACCTAGTGAAAAGCGATTTATGAGGAATAGAGGAATTGAATGACGATAATAGGGCTCGAAACGTAATTAGTGAAAATAATAAAAGTTATGATAATTTGTAAATTTTGTAATGTAAATGTGTCTGTAAAATTTTATTTGATATTATTACCCTCATTTAGGTTAAGTAGTCATTAAAGTATAGATATTGTTAGTTCATTATCACTCCTATTCTAGTTTATTATATAGAAATGTAGGTTAGTCATTAAGGTATATTGTTAGTTCATTATTACTCATATTCTATGTTACATATAATGCATAAGCTAATTAAGATGCATCCCTATGACCGTATATGTAATAAAAATTTTACCTGTTTGGATGTCAATAAATCTCTATTGTTAAATCTAATCCAGACCCAATTTAAAATACAGTGAATTTGAACAAATAATTGTGTTTTATTTACCATTATTAAAACTTAATTTTGAAATTGACGAATATGCTTCTTTTAAACACGCGTCTATTTTCTGTTTTGTTAGCCTGATTTTTAAGTTATCCTTTTTGACCCTTCCTTATTTTGAATCAGTTCGATCCACGGTGGGGGTTTCTAAGATTTTTGGGGGTCTCTAGTTGACCCAGGAAGTGTAAACACGTGCCGTTAATTAGTATTGACTTACTTAACTGAAATGTTAATGCGCAAAAATTGTAGCGTGGACTGTACATTCGAGGAACTCTCCGTTCTCTGTCTCTGTTAGACAGTGACCCTCTCACACTTTCTTTTGCGCATCTCAGAGACCAATCTATGTTGGTTGAGCTGTAAGTGTTGTTCTGAAAGTCCGTGCTGCATCGATCGAAATCTGAAGGGGCCGGTGAATATGACGGGTGGGGTAGGATGTCCCATTTAACGTTTTCCAAAGAGTTCTTTACAAATTTTGAAATATGTGGTCGAGCATTGTCATGTTGAAAAAATACTTTATCGCGTCTTTGATCGTATTCCGAACGTTGCTCCTTCAATGCTTGGATCAATTTTATCACTTGTCGGTATCGATCACCAGTAATCGTTTCATCAGTTCGTAATGCAAAGCCTTATTTTCATATATATATATATATATATATATATATATATATATATATATATATATATATATATATATTGCGCACTGGTTGTGATGTTGAAGGCTGACCTGGGACTATCCATGATTTTTTGCGCTTTGGGTTGTCAAAATAGATCCACTTTTCATCACCTGTCACAATTCGATGCAAAAACCTTTTCTTTTCTGTCTCGTAAGCAAAATTTCACAAGTGCTTTTTCGCTATCCAATATCTCTTTTCTTCAATTCATATGGTGGATTGGGCAACATTTAATGCTTCTGTCAAATGTTTCAACGCATGAGTTGAGTCTTCATCCAATAATGCTTGCAAATCTGCATTTTTAAATTTTTTAGCTAAACGAACTGGCTTTTGATAGCGTATGTTTACGCTTCAAAATGCCATAGACGTCAATAGTCTATATCGACAAATGTATTAGAAACGTCATCTCTTAGCAAAATTGACATTATTAACCGAAATACCTATTAAATTTATACTTACGTAAACAACTAGATCCAGAAACAACAAGTCCCAAGGTGAACATAATTCTCATCTTCGTCTGGTTCAATTTAACAACTAGCGGTAATCCAAGTAGGAAGAACGCCCAACCAAATGCTACATACGATAACAAAAATGTGCCTTCTTCTGAATCGAGATTTTCTTGCATTACCATAAATGGTGCCAATGTTATGTACAAAACAGAAACCAAATTGCCCACTGTTTTGGTAGTTAGACATGGATAAAAGTAAATGCTTTTCAACGAATAGTATAATGGACGAATGAAATTATCTTTTATAAAATCTTTGATTATTCGTAATCTTCTTGCCCAAATATATTTCTTATATGGTGAGCACTGGAAACAATATTTGGACGTGTCAATTTTCTTGAGTTCGTCCATTATAGAAGTCCTGTAATTGCTTTTGTAATTAGAAATGTACTCAATGTAATTGATCGGTTCTGGCTTGGGTTCGCTGATTACTTCATCGATGGTGAACACTTCCTTTATACTCTCCCTCCTAATTTGGTCCTGGATGTTCAGTTCTTCTAACTTGGTGCTTATCATGCTTAGTCTTTTTGGATCTATATAATTTATGTCGTCATTATCATCTTCATTTTCTTCTGGAATACCTAAATGGAAGAGTCAAAATATAAGTTATGTAGCCTGTCCGAAAATAAACGGTGATTGGTTAAATCGGCAGCACCATCGCTGATTCAATAAACGTACTATACCACTATGATAAATAAAGCTAGGTGACTTACTACTACCATAACAACCGATAGAACCATCGGTTGGCAAGTTGTTGACCAGTCTGTTTTAAAACAGTGACTGTCTTGAAAAAAAAAATGGTAGTACAAGGACGTTAATGACGGTAGAGAAACAGTTCAGGATGAGCCTCGTTCCAGACGACCTCCCATGTCAACCAATGAAGAAAACATTACCCAATCAAGCATCTTGTACTGAGTAATAGCCGATTAAGTATTAAGGCAGTGTCAGATGAGGCCTCCTGGATGGTGTGACCCAATGATCAAAATAATTTAATTTGGGTATATAAACGGCGTCCAAAAATCTGGATATTAATATCTACTCTCTCTCTCTCTCTCTCTCTCTCTCTCTCTCTTCGCTCTATGTCTCAGATGAATCTGCTAGTGTCAGAGGCTTCCTGGATGGCGCGACCTAGGTCGCGCTTCATGATTCACGACCTGAGAAGCACCACCCATGGTTCAAGCCCCTCAGTTAAATTATGAAAGTTAGGAAAGACTCCATAGGTCGGCGACTCTGCTGCCACTCAGCAGGTGGCGCCACCCAGACTATGGTTTTCTAATTAGCCGTTGCCTCAGAAAGCGGACATAGTAATGGAATCGCTTGATGTAGAAGATTAATTTTTCCTCTGGCTTAATTGGTGCTCGCATGGTGGTGTCATGATAGGTCAGAGTTTCTTTCAGAAAGGTGAGCAGTTTATCGAATGATGGAGAGAACATCCCGAGGAAATTGAAAAATGTATCTGTCTGTGTCTGAGATAAGGCTACAACTTGTTGAACAAGCGAATTTTCTTTTTCTCTCTTAATAAAGGATACACCCAAAATAGTATTAAAAAAAATGTTCCACAAGCTGAAAGAAGGTTATAGCTGCTAACTCTTCGACTTTTACAATTCAACTGAAGGGTTTGAGATGTGGGTGGTGCTTCTTAGGTCGTGAATCATGAAGTGCGACCTAGGTCGCCCCACCCAGGAATCCTCGTCTGACACTGGCCTTAGAGACATAGATCCAGATTTGTGGTAAAACAATTTCACAATTCACGGTTGCGGCATCACGATAACATCACACACCGCAATAATTATTCGTCAATTTTTCGCCGAACATTAATCAAATATCGTTCCACCTGCACCATATTTACCAGATATGTCACTGTGCGACTTTTCTTTCGATTGAAGAAATCACTTAGTGGACACGGTTTTGAGTATATAAAAGCCATCAAGAGAAAAACTGCTTCGAAAAACCTTTGGAATAAGTATATTACAGTGACAGGGGCTTACTTTATGGTTTATTTAAAAAAGTCACTTTACTTTTTGATCACAAGTAGTACGTATATTGCTCAAACTAATTTACCACAACATCAAGATTAACATAGATTACACTCACATACCTGGTAAAATACTGACACCACCTCTCTGGAAATAAAACCTTGAACTGACCGGAGTCAGCAGCAGTGAAGGATCGGGCGCTTCACAGAGTGGTTCCTCAATATCATTCTCATAACTCTGATAATACTGAGAAGGATTAGAACGTTTTGGTTCCTGATCCTCGACCTGGATTGCTAATGTGTTCGTATACTGCCCTTGTTCTTGAATCTCGTTGTGTTTCAATGCAACCTCGTTAGTGTCATGTTGAAAATAGTTCGGCTGATCAAATAGAGATTCATCGTTGCTGGACGTCGATGACGCTGTCGATTGACGTTCCTGTTCGTTTGCATATGCCTTGATCTCGTTTAATTGATAACTATGCCGTCTAAAAGATCAACGTTTGTTATTTAGTAAGGTTAGATAAACAAAATTCTTCGTTTTTTTACAGTTGTCAAAAAATGTTATTTTAGATGTCAGTAAAGTTACCTAGTCATTGAAGTTATTACAGTTCTGTGTTTGTTGTGGGATTTTCTACAGATATTTCATTTAATCCTCTAACCCGCCTGACTCAAGATTTATTTATACTTAAGTACATTAATTTTTTTATATTGAATTATTTAAAGGTGGTATCATTTGTCACTAAAAATATTACTGAAATTTCCAAACAGCAACAAAAAATATTTTGAACTTCCAGAGGTCGCGCATGTTGTGGGAGACCGGCGCATCGTTAAAACAGTGATATTTTAAATGATCGGGTAAACTCGTGAGTGACCTATTGCAGAGGTTCTCATCTACACATTGCCGCAATTGCTTTTTGTCTGAGTGTTGTTATCTGTGTTACTTGGCATCTGAAAAGTATATTTTTTGGTATTTATCTATTATTATTCTAGTTTTATATAATTATCAATTTATATTTAGATATGTACTACGATAAAGAGCAAGAAAGGTTATTGAGCCTGTTACCAAGTGGTAGATTTAGTAGAAATACCAAGTGGAGATGAATATGACGACGAGGAGGATTCAGGGGACGAGGATAATGTTGGAGAAAGATCTGAAGATAGCGACACAGAACAAGAATTTGATGAAAAGGAAGATGGAGAAATAAATGAAACTGGACCATATTTTATCAGAAGCGATAATAGAACAAAATTGAGTAAACATTCCTCCCAAAAATGTAAGAACTAGGAAAGAAAATTTAAAATTTCGCTTACCTGGTCTCAAAGATTGCATTAGGGAAAAAACTTCTCTTGTTGAAATATGGGAATGTTTTTTTGATAACGAAATTTTAAACAGCATCGTGAATTTTACTAACATTAAAATAGAAGCAGAAACAGAGAACTTCAGTCGCAGCAGGGACATATATCCAACAAATATGTAAAATAAATGGTATAACTGGGAAACCTGAAATAATTCACAGATATAATGGAACAAAGGGAGGAGTTGACGTAGTGGATAAATTCAATCAATGTAATACCATGCTCACAAATATTGTACCATGCTCACTAATATCCCCAAAAACAACAAAACTACGAGAAATTTGTAACTTAGGGGCAGAAGAAATCCAAAATTTGCCTCCTCCAGGCACAATAGGAAGATGTAGCTATTGTGGCTGGAGAAAAAATAGAAAAACAAAATATTCTTGTAAAGTCCGCGGTAAATTTATGTGTCTAGAGCACATAATCACTGTATGTTCTGAGTGCTACGAAATGCTCACTAATATTTTTATTTTACTTTATGACCTGAGTGCAGTGGCGGTTCGTGAGGCAAGGCCTTGGGGGCCCCCCTTCAGTTTTTATCACAGTAAACAATTCTTCGGCGCAAAATACTATATTTTATTTCCGCTCCGTAAGTAGTAACAATACAAAATTTTAATGTTTACTGGTTCATCTCCTGTATAGGGTATCAATACCACGAAAAGTAAAAATGAGGAAGGGGAAAACAAAAACAAATCTTCAGCAGCACTATTTTCTTCTACGCCCTCCCACATTAAAAACCCACGAGCCGCCACTGCCAGCATGCTATGTTTGAGAATGAAACCAAAGATTTTTCTGTGCAAAAATAGGTTAGTCTATGTATAGAGGAAATGCATTTCTTTTGGTTAGTTTTATGAGCGTTTTTTATATTTGTTATTCAAATATATAGATAGGATGAGTCATTATTTTGTTTATTTTTTGTCTATGTGAAAATAATGTTTTTTTTGAATAAATATTTTGAAAATATCTCAGATATATTAATTCTATATATAATTTTGAGTTGCTCTCGAAATTATACCACATTTTTAATTTTTGTATTTGTATACGTATTTTTTTTTAAACTGGTCTCTAAGATCGTGTGCGCCCACTGGTGTAATTAAATTTGACTCGACCACTGAAGGGTTAAAATCACCTCTTAAACACATTTGATTATTTAAAAGATATAATTGTCGTTGTGTTTCATCAACAATATTTTCCGTAAAAAATCTACGATATGCCTTTCTGCCTCTTCTTCTTTCAAAATAATGTAGGATTTAAAATTTTATGTTTATTTTCATTGTTAGTGCTAATCTGGGTATATAATACAAAGAAAAACAAAAACTGTAAAAATCCAATATACATATTAAATATCGTAAACGTTAAAAAATATTATGTAATGTATGTAAATAAAAAATGTTATGTAAATGTCTTATGTAAATAAAAAATCATTGGGTAAAAAACAAAAAACAAAACGGAGACAAAATTCTCAGTGATTCTTTCTCTGCAATGAATTTGCCTAACGAACAAAATTTTAAAAAATACAAACATTTTCTAAAATAAATACAAACTTTTGAACTTTAACGTTTCGGGAGGTCTTCTCCCGTTTTCAAAACAAATATAAAAAATAAATTATATTAATTTCTATATATACTGAAAAGATAGAAAGTAAATATATTTTGTGTATATGTCAATGATATTTACATTGTATAATTCCAAAACGGTATTAAAAGAATCGGTAACACAATATAGAAGATTAAAAGAAACTGCTATAATTAATTTAAATAACAATAACTGTATAACTGCCTTCGGTAGATTTAAATTCAATATGGTTCCCGATTCTAAAGAATACAATTAAAAACGTTTAAGTATTTCAATGCACAATAATAACACGGTAAACTTCACCTATATATTTTTTGGTAGTATGTTACTGTTATTAAAAACTATTATTGTCAATGTCACTATCATTGACATATACACAAAATATATTTACATCCTATCTTTTCACCATATACAGAAGTTAATATAATTTATTTTTTAGATTTGTTTTGAAAATGGGAGACGAAGACCTCCCGAAACGTTTTTTTTTTAGAAAATTTTTGTATTTTTTTAAATTTTGTTCGTTAGGCAAATTTATTACAGAAAAAGAATCACCGAGAAATTTGTCTCCGTTTTGTTTTTTACACAGTGATTCTTTATTTACACAAGAACAGATATTTTTGTTATTTTTTTAGTTTTAGATCGTGACAAAAAACCCAAAAAAACAAAAAAAATATATGAACACGCCACAAACATTCAGACCATACTTAGCTTTTTTGGTTAGTTAATATTTCACTAGAGGGCGTAGAATGAAATAATATAGGTGATAACTTACCCAATTGTTTGGTATCTCGTTATTTCTGGGTATTTTGTACTCTGTACATTATTACAAAGCTTAATGAGTAATCCAGCAGGTATAATATGGAACAAAACCGAACCATATATCATTTTCACATGAAAAATTTGGTTTTTGTCAATCAAGAAGAAGATAAAGTGTGGCATAAATAGAAGACTCAGGGCATGCGCAATTTGTCGAACTATTTCATATATTCTCATGTCCATGTCTAACTTGTCTACGGCGAAGTAACTTAACTGATTCGAAAGAATATTGGAAACAATACCTAGAAAAAAATTAATTAATTAATTTAAGATCCTAGTAAGTCTTGTGTAATGTATTAAAACTGTTAAGGAAGTGTTATGGCGATGAAGCTGGTAGAAGGACTTTAGTGATAATCGAGAATCAGTTGTGTACTTCGTTCAGGTAGACCTTCCACTTCAGCCAATGAAGAAAACAGTACCAAAAGAGATATATACATTCTGTCAAAAAAAAGTACCGGGAATTAGTCAGTAAAACAAAATTTTTTATTATTTATCCAAATTTATGGTATTGCCTTCAAAGTAGGCCCCTTCCGAAATAATACACTTATGCCAACGAATAATCCAATTGTTAGAATATTTTTTAAAAACATTTTCCGGAATCGTCCTCAGTTCTCGCCGCGAAATCTCTTTTATGTCTTCTATCGAGTGAAAACGGGCGCCTCAAAGTGGTAATTTGAGTTTTGGAAAGAGAAAGAAGTCGGCCGGAGCCATATCAGGTGAATACGGTGGTTGTTCGATGGTGTTTGTTGAGTTTTTGGCCAGAAATTCGTTCACAATGATAGCCTGGTGAGATGGTGCGTTGTCGTGATGCAAAATTCAAGAGTTTTCTTTCCACAAATCTGACGTTTTTCGACGAATTTGCTCCCTCAAACGCCGCACAACGCTCAGATAATAAAGATTTTGCTATCTGACCTTCTTGCGAGAATTCCGAGTGCCCATTGCGATAATCAAAGAAAACAGTCAACATCACCCTAATTTTTGATAGACTTTGACGTCATTTTTTTCGATTTCGGCTTAGTTGGAAGGCACCATTCCGAAGCTTGTTGACTGGTTTGCATGTCAAACTCGTACAACCATGTCTCATCGCCAGTTACAATGCGTTTTATGAATGTGGGGTCGGAATTGACTCGTTCTAGCATGTCTTCAGTGACCTTTACGCGATTGAGTTTCTGAAGAAAATTCAGGTTTTTCGGCACTAGTCGAGCGGCAACGGGTTTCATGTCCAAACAATCGCTTAAAATGGTACGAATTGATTCGTGAGACGCAGAAAGATCAGCAGCTCTCTCTCAAACCTAAATGCCGATTTTCAGTCATCATTTTCTTCACTTTAGCGATGTTAACTTCACTTGAAGACATTGATAGCTGACAAGAGCGAGGTAAATCTTCTACCACATTTCAACCGCTTTTGAATGCAGTGCGTTTTTGGTAAAGTCGATCCACCGAAAGCCTTCTGCAACATTTTCAACGACTCGGCACACGAAATTCCATTTGCAATGCAAAATTTAAGACAAATTCTTTGTTCGATGTTTTTATCCATTGTAAAAATCGCAAAACACACTTGAGATGAACTGACAAAATCGAGCAATCTAAACAGTGCGTGTCAGTATAGAGGACAGTTGTGCCTAAAATGTGTCTAAATCATTCCGGGTGTCGACCCGTTGATTCTGTGGTTGTGGTTGAAAGTATCATGCAACCAAGCGTCAAACTTGCCGAGTCATATATTCAAAACTCAGATAAAAACATTTGATAAGGATGATTAAAGATTTCCAACTAGAGAATACAGACATACTGGCAGGTCTGGACATTATCTCACTATGTCCTAGTATCCACATAGACGAGGCCCTGGACCTAATTTCGATGAACGAAGACTTTCCACCATTTGGGGGGTTTTCTCCGAATACTGCTTGAATAATACATATTTTTCCTTCAATCAGCAGATCTACAGACAGACGGACGGTGCCCCAATGGGATCACCTTTATCACACGTTATAGCCAACCTGTTCATGACCGACTTCGAAACAAAGGCATTGGCCAACGCTCCTTTAAAACCCAAACTTTGGAAACTCTACGTGGATGATATCTTTATAATATGGCCTTACGAAAACGAACTTCTAAACAACGTCCTAACCCGGTTAAATGGAATCCACCGCAGAATACAGTTCACAAGATAGAAAACAGCCGTTTTTGGATCTCCTTATCACAAGGAAACTTTCTGGAATCCTCGAATACACAGTGTATAGCAAACTAACTCACACCGATCGATACCTCAACGCTGAATCTCATCATCATCCTTCTCAAATCCAAGCAGTAGCAAACACCTTGATTTCCCGATCCTTTTGATTGACACTACCAGATACACGAAGCGAAGAACTACCAAAAATTTCCACAGCCCTTAGACAAAATGGATATTCAGAAAATCGTTTCAGGAAGGCCATTCGCCGTTAGGAAACCCAAACACGAAGAACAATAGAGGATCATGAACCAAATACCATACGTAAAAGGAATCACAGATAAGATAGGCAGACTACTAAGGAAACATAAGATCAGAACAGCCTACAAGCCGCACAAAACTGTCGCAAACATCCTAAAAAACCCCAAGGACAAAGTTAGACTGGAAAATCATGGGGTGTATAGTATATCTTGTTCCGACTGCAACAGAACATACATAGGACAAACAAACAGACGAATATCGGCCAGAATTCAAGAACATAAAAACAACTTAAAAAACAAACAAACCAGTTCCGCTCTGTTTCAGCACCATCTACAAACAGGACATAAAATCAATTTTGAAGGAGCCAAAGAAATGGCGAATATTGAAAACTACAAGGTCCGAACAATCAGAGAGGCCCTTGAAATAGAAGAAAGGGGTGAGAAGAAAGGGGTGAAACGCGGCAACGTGGCGGCGAGGTAGAAAAATCATAAACGGACGCCCGACAGCGTTGCTGAGCGCCGAAAATATTCCCGAATTATCCCGATATAGTCTGCGCAGTCGCTGGCTGGTTATAAAAGTGAGCACAACGACCCGTGCACGACAGTTGGACTCGCGGACAACACTTGAAAATGCCAAATGAGATTTTGGCGAAACGTCGTGACTCTTCACAGAATCAACGGATCGACCCCCGGAATGATTTCGAGACATTATCTACCATCCGTGAAAATATTAGATGTAACATATATATATATATATATATATATATATATATATATATATATATATATATATATATATATATATATATATATATGTAGTATTAGATTTTCTTGGACTGCGTCCAATGAGACAGCAGTAGCTGAGTGTCATCACACACCCAACCGTGGGTTGGGTTCCACAATCTCATGTGGAACACACAACAACCTGCGTCTCCGCCTAAATGAACATTTTTGTTGGTTGCTTGACCGGGAAGGAGCCCCACATATCCCTTCAACTGGATGACATATGTTTCGTCTCTCGAGGTTCAGACTCATCAGGGCGCCGACATACACCATACCATCAAGAATAGGGAGACCCTATCCACACCCAACAACCCATGTTTTCGCCGACTTATGGGTTGTTGGCTATCTATATATATATATATATATATATATATATATATATATATATATATATATATATATATATATATATATATATATCTGCATCTATATATGTGTGTGTATCTATATATATATATATATATATATATATATATATATATATATATATATATATATATATATATATATATATATATATATATATATATATATATATGATGGAGCTACAGCCACAATTCACCTTGATGATCTTGAAGTGGGAATTAATATAGAACGAGGTGTACGGCAGGGTGACGCAATATCGCCTATTCTTTTCTCGGCTGGCCTTGAAGAAGTATTCCGTAAACTGGATTGGGAACAGGATGGGGTAAAGATCAATGGTGCAAACTTAAACCATCTTAGATTTGCAGATGATATTATTCTCATTTTACAAGACCCAAAGGAGCTGCAAAGACGCATACAAGAACTGCAAAGGGCTGGCGAACCATTTGGCTTGAAAATAAACCTGAAAAAGAGTCAGGTTATGTTCAATAACTTCGCTCAGGACAGAAGAATTTCAGTTTTAGGAAGGGATTTAGAGATTGTGGACAGCTTTGTATATCTTGGGCAGAGGATTTCCATGGAGGGGAATACCGCCCGGGAGGTGGAACGGCGTGTTAAATGTGGCTGGCAGGCATTTGGTAGGCTCAACATAGTGTTTAAGAGCAGACTCCCACTTTGCCTGAAAAGAAAAGTATTCGATCAGTGCGTTCTACCCGTTATGATATACGGAAGTGAAACCTGGACACTCACATCGCAATCAATTCAAAAACTTCGGGTGGCACAGAGGGGAATGGAAAGATGTATGCTTGGCATTACAAGACGAGACAGAAAGTCCTGCGCATGGATCAGGGAACAAACAAAAGTCTGTGACATCATTGGAAGAGTAAAACAGTTGAAATGGAGATGGGCAGGCCATATAGCGAGGCGATGGGACGACAGATGGACCAAGGCAATCCTGGAGTGGATACCGCTTGATCGCAAACGTCCGCGAAGAAGACCGAAAGCACGATGGACTGATGACATCGTTAAGTATATTGGACCCGAGTGGCAGAGGAAAGCCCAGGACCGTGAAGGTTGGAAGCATGCTGAAGAGGCCTTCATCCTGCAGTGGATCGATACGGGCTGATGATGATGATGATGATATATATATATATATATATATATATATATATATATATATATATATATATATATATATATATATATATATATATATATATATATATATATATATAGATAGATAGATAGATATACATATTCCATAATTATCGACCATAGAGCAACTGGTGATAGTAGAGATCAAAATAAGAGGTTTTATTCGTCAATAAATGTGTTGGCAAATGTTCGTTATTAAAAAGATACAAGGTTTACAAGTGAAACTAAATTTTCGAAAAATTGAGATAATTTAAAAATGGTTGAAGATATCAGGGTTATTTGGATTTTTAAAGTTGACAAATCCGAATTTGGTATTAGTTTCAACTTAGCTCCTAGAGGGCGCTTGCTACCTACTTTGTGAGGAATTAACGCCCTCATATTTTTTTAACCTATAAAGCTGAGAATATTTTGACTTCAAAATAGAGAGGAGTCATAATTCCCACGTAAAAAACATACTCTTGGTCAATATCAATATCTCACGCCGTTTGCGAGATATTTGTGTTCGAATATTCCACTACACATATTGTCGATGGCTGAAAAATCTGCAATTCAGAAAATGTGCCTTGAATATAAGGAAAAAAAAACATTAAGACGTCAAAAATATAACGGACTTTTTTGAAATTTATTTCAATAGGTGTTGAAAGTGTTTACCGTTTACTTCAATACACTTTCGCAGGCTCTTTGTTAAGTGACACCTCATATTTGAGAAGATATTTTTCTCATTTAACATTGCATCCATATTGCATGAATTATCTTAAATTTGGAGATATACCGTCCGAAAGGTCTAGTAAATCATTTTCTAAAATTTGGACATATTGATCTCCATTCAGTTTTTGCGAAAACTCAAATGGGCCGATTAAAAAATTGTCGATAATGCCGCACTAAATGTTAATTGAAAATTCGTGCTGGAAATGTCGCGTGGTGGACATTCCAAGGCGTAATAATGATATATCGCTAGTTAAAATTTCCGCGTCTGGTAAAAGTTGCCTGGTCAGTAAACAATATCTTTTTCAGGAACATGGGGTCTTCGTTTTTTTTATGTAGTAAATTTTGACAAAATTCTGATCTAGCCGGCAAATCTTGTGGAAATAAATTTTGAACAGGCGAAAAATGGTAGGGAGCAATTTTTCTTTATGGAGAACTCTTGAAACGGTAGATTTGCTAATTTTTGTAGATGCCCCCAAACGCCTAGTGCTTAGTTCAGGATTTTCCGCGATATTAACGAAAATGTCCTCTTCTTGTTCTACCGTTATACGTTTTGGTCGTCCACCAGGATTGTTGTTATTACAACAATAGAACCTGTTTCTCCTAACTGATTAAAAATTCTTTGATTAATAGTAGAGCTCTTTATACCTTCTAACTGTAAGGCGAGTATTGTAATTTACTTGTGCAAAAACGCAGAGCATATCCCTTAAGTCACGGTTAGTAAACTGATTAAGTCTGGGCAGTTTTTACAAATTATTTAATACCAACTCAAGATTGGAGAAACTGGTTTCCACCTACATTTAATAGGAGAGATAGAAAACAATGACAGTTGTCATTGAGACGTAATAATTTGTACACAACATTCAGGGCACAGTTTGTGAATTGTATATTTTTCAGTGATCGACAAGATGTGCAATGAATATTCGAATACGGATATCTCACAAATGGCGTGAAATATCGATGTGGACCAAGGCTACCTTTTTTACGTGGAAATTATGACTTTTCTCTATTTTGAAGTCAAAATATTCCCAGCTTTATATGGTAAAAAAATTATGAGCGAGTTAATTCCTTCCTAGGCTCAAGCTAGTACCAAATTCGGATTTGTCGCTTTTGAAAACCTACCCCAATTTTGAACCTGATATCTTCAATCGTTTTTAAATGATCTCAATTTTTCAAAAATTTGGGATCACTTTCAACATCTTGTATCTTATTAATGACTAACATTTGCCAACACATTTATTGACTACATCTTCTTATTTTGATCTCTACTGTCATTGTTTGTTCTATAGCGGATAAGTTATGGGACACCCTGTATATTACACCCAGGTTTGTGGCAAAACAATTCATGGTGTGGTTCATACCGCATTCATATTCATACCGCAGCATCGTACATCGCAATATTCACCAGATATGGCAGCGTGTAACTTTTCCTGCGTGTAACCAAACCAAACCTAACCTAACTTTTCCTGGATGCCGTTTTGACTTCATAGAACCTATTCAAGAGAGTTCGTAGGGGACTTTGAAGGGAATACCACAAGTCGAGTATAAAAACTGAATCGAAGGCCGAAAAAACGTTAGAATAAGTGTATTGCAGTGGGAGGTGGTCATTTTGAAGGGGACAAAATAAATTTGAACGAATAAATAAACTTTGTTATACGCTCAAGTTGTTCCGCTGCTAGCGCATTAAAAATGTGAAAAAATAAATGCGAAACGTTCATGCCTTCCGACAATTTATTCTGTGTAACAACGAAACTGGCATGGATTATACTTCAGGCTTCGTATTAATTATTTCCAACGGCGATTAACAGATGTCTCTCCAGAAAACAGCTAGCTTTTTAAAACTTTTTCTACATAATGTGGCGATGTCTATCAGAAGGAGAAAGGAATTTCGAAATGAACGATATAAATAATAGGGGTAACCATAAGTAATCAATTATTAATAGTGTGGAATATTTGCTTCAGTCTAGTTCAGACTATGAATGTATAATCAGGTGTTTTATTACGCAATATTACAACACGGGGCCTTGACCTTTGCGACAACTAATTCAAACGTTTTTACTACATCGGTGTAAAATGCCGCACAATCAACCAACTGAAGAACATTTACGTCATTGCATGTTGTTTCATTTTCGATCGGGTGTTAATGCAACGGTTGCAATAAAGAAATTCTGTGATGTGTATGGAGACGTATTGAAAGTCAATAGGTGCCAACGCCCTGTAGACTTTGATAATGACGCTTTAAAATCACCGGTGGAAACTGATCCCAAACTAAGTATCCAGGAAATAGCAAACACTGTTCAGGCTACTTGGCCAACAGTCCAAAGACATCTTCAAGATATCAGAAAAGTTTACAGGCAGGGTATATGGGTCCCACATCTATTGTCGGAGATGAATAAAGATCAACGGCGTACAATTTGCATGTCTCTATTGTGCAGACAACGAAGTGATCCTTTTTTACGAAGGATCGTTACTGGTGACGAGAAATGGGTCTCGTACAGCAACGCAACGACAAGCGCACCAATGACTTTCTCCAAATCAACTAGCCGTACCCACTCCTAAACTATCCTTCAGTTTAAATAAGGTGTTACTGTGCATTTTGTGGGACTATGGTGGCATAATTCATTTTGAACTATTGAAACCGTGAGAAACAGTTACGGCTGAATTGTATTGCCAACAATTGAATATATTACGTAACGAATTGTTGGTAAAACGAAGAGGGGTAATATTGCAACACGATAATGTCAGACCGCATGCAGCAAGATTAACCCAAGAAAAAATAAGGCAGCATATTCTCCAGACATAGCACCATCCATTAAATGGGTCTCGTACAGCAACGCAACGACAAGCGCACCAATGACTTTCTCCAAATCAACTAGCCGTACCCACTCCTAAACTATCCTTCAGTTTAAATAAGGTGTTACTGTGCATTTTGTGGGACTATGGTGGCATAATTCATTTTGAACTATTGAAACCGTGAGAAACAGTTACGGCTGAATTGTATTGCCAACAATTGAATATATTACGTAACGAATTGTTGGTAAAACGAAGAGGGGTAATATTGCAACACGATAATGCCAGACCGCATGCAGCAAGATTAACCCAAGAAAAAATAAGGCAGCATATTCTCCAGACATAGCACCATCCGATTTTCATTTATTCCGATCTATGGAACATTCCCTAATGTATAAAAATTTCAAAAATATCGACGATGTGCGAGCTCACCTAGAAACATATTTTTCTTTAAAGGAACCAAAATTTTATGAACAGGGGATTGAAACTCTACCAGCAAGATGACAAAAGGTATTAGATAACAACCGACGTTAGACCGACGGAAATTACTTAATCGACTAACGATAAAATTAAATGTAAATAAATTCGTTTTTGTTTTGTTGCCACTGAAATAATTGATTACTTATGGGTACGCCTAATATATAACTAATATGGTATATTACACAGCATGTCGGAAATAAAGGAACTTTTTAAATTTAAAGGAAACTACTAATACATTAATTAGGTTACTAATTTATATAAATAGAGAAAATTAAATTCTTTTGATTTTTTTTATCCTAAAAAAGGTGGGATTCAGTGGCGTAACTATAGGGTGGCAGGGCTGGTAAAATGCCACGGGCCCCCGGTCGAGGTAACCTAACATTTTTAACAAAATTTAGTAAAAATTATAAATTTTATATAAGTACTTAAAATCAATTAAAGTTAGACACAACTAAAGACCATGTACAAATTCAAATAAATTATCAAGATTTAAACGCATTTATAAGAAAATCCATTGGTTATTTCATTTTTTGTCGCGGTACTTTGGTGGCGCGGGCGAGCTAGTGATGCTCGGGGAATTCCCGCATTTTGTTAACCAAGAAAGTACTTTTTTCGTGGCGTTGTGCCGGATTTCAATTTTTTAAGTACGGAGGGCTCTAATACGCATTATTCGTTAGATTGTTATGACAACGGGTCATTTGTATCTTTGATTTTTCCTAGTTTTTGTTTTATTAAATCGGCACATAGAGGCAAAGTAAAGTTAATTGTGAAAGTTAGATAACAACATGTCTAGTTCTAGAAAACATCTAGGCAGCAGCGAAAAATGAAAGAGAAAGGGGGCCACAGTGGCAAAGGGGGCCACAGTTTCGTGGCCACAGAGAAAAGGCAGCTAGCAATGATTCAAGTTCCCGATAAAGCTTTTTGAATATTGTTGAATTATAAGCAAAATACGATCCGATTTTACAAGAATTGTTAAGTAAACCAAAGGGCCAGATAAAATACTTAAGTCCAAAAATACAAAATGAGCTCATTTCTGTTCTGGTTCTAAAAATAGAAAATGCACTCGTAAATGAAATAAATGCCGCATCATTTTACTCTATCATATTCGATACGTCTCAAGATATTTCAAAAACAGATAAAATGTGTGAACTTTACCGTTATTGTATATTCGAGAAAGATGAAAATAGAATCCCAAACGCGCTCGTCATTAAAGAGTCATTTTCAGGATTTCATGAAGTTAAGGAGCAAACTGCCTTAGCAATGTCCAACCAAATTATTAAATCGATAAATGACAAAAATATACCTCTAAATTAGTGTCGACGACAAGGATGTGATGGTGCTAACACAATGAAAGGTACTTATGGTGGAGTTTAAAAACTCATAAAAGATATCGAGCCAAATACGGTATATGTTCACTGTGCTGCTCATAGCTTAAATCTGGTACTTAATGATGCAGTAAGAGAGGTTATTGATATGCAAACATTTTTTTGAAACAGTTCAACAACTTTATATTTTTTTTGGGCATAGTATTAAAAGATGAAATATCTTATCAAGTTTAATATCTGATAAAGAAAGGGAGTCTTCAACATCGATAACATTAAAAACATTAAACCCTTCTAGATGGGCAGGACGTTATGATGCTATTTTTGCTTCAAAAGTTCGGTTTGTTGAAGTCCAAAAAGCGCTAACGAAAACAATTCTGTTAAATAGCAAATCAGATAAAAGAAATCAAGCTATTTGACTCAAGAAGAAGATCGAGAACAACAATTTTATTATGTTATTGGTTTTTCATTGCAAAATTCTACAAATTATCGATGCAGCCTCTAAAGCACTTCAGCCTAAAACCACCGATCTTTCAAATGCCTTAAAACGTTTTTTGGGCATAGTATCAAAAGATGAAATATCTTATCAAGTTTTATATCTGATAAAGAAAGGGAGTCTTCAACTTCGATAAGATTAAAAACATTAAACCCTTCTAGATGGGCAGGACGTTATGATGCTATTATTGCTTTAAAAGTTCGGTTTGTTGAAGTCCAAAAAGCGCTAACGAAAACAATTCTGTTAAATTGCAAATCAGATAAAAGAAATGAAGCTATTTGACTCAAGAAATTTGTCTGGAAGAATTGGAAAGGTATAGACATGAATCTGAAAATTTATAAAGGAAGCAAATAGTGTAGCAGAAAAATGGTCCATCAACCCTGAATTTTCTAAAACTCGTCAGATGAACGTGAAACGCCATTTTGATGAACTTTGCGAAGATGAGTGTCTCCAGGATCCGGAAAGTTTGTTCAAAGTGAACATATTTTATCGAGTATTGGACACGATTATTAAACAACTTAAATTGCGTTCCCTCCCAATAAATGAAATTGTTTTCAATTTCAGTGTTTTGCAACCTGCCACTTTGTAAAATTTATATGGCACTGAACTATTAAAAAAAAGCTCTAGAATTTGTTGATATATATAAAAAAGACACATCTGAATCATTTGCCAGGGAAATTCTCAGTTTTCGGTCCACCTTCAGAAACGAAATAGAAAAGTCTTCGTGTATTAGAGAATTTCCTGATTTATTAATAATAAAAAATCATTTTATGGCGTGCAGCTTTCCTGAAGTATGTACTGCATTAATATTGTTTGCTACAATTCCTGTGACTACAGCTAGTGCTAAAAGACCATTTTCGAAACTAAATTTAATAAAAATCTATTTAAGAAACTCTGTGGGACAAGACAGGCTACGTAACTTGGTTATTCTGTCTATTGAAAATTCTATGGTCCGATTTTTAAAATTTGATGATGATATTGATACTCTTGCGGAACGGAAAGGTCGGAGAAAAGAATTTTATTAATAAATATCTTGTTAATATTAAATTGTTATTTCATTAAAATTATGTAATACCTATGCTTTTGAAAATATAATTTATTGGATTATTAACTAAAATGCACACAATATTAGTAATACTGTTGGGTAACTACTTAAGTGATTTATTAAAATTAAATTAAAACGTGACGATTTTTGCTGGGAGGGCCCCATCCAATGAATTTGCCACTGGCCTCAGATGGTATGGTTACGCCACTGATGGGATTAATAAAATAAAATATATTACCTGCTGATACTGTATATAACATCATAGAATTTGGTATTATAATGCAAATAAATAGTATGAAAACTCCGATTACTAACAAACATCGGAATAATATGCCTTTTCTGTCATCCAAGGTTTCTGTTATGAATCTGGCAATAGGATCTGTAAAGAATATATCAATTGGCCGTATAAAAAAAAATATTTCATTTCTAACCGGTGATACTCCAGGAAAATCTGAACATGATAGCTGCGAATACACCTTCCTTATACCGGCTGCAGTCTGTTATGGCGTATTCATAGAAAATGATGCCATAACAATATAATACTGACGACAAAAGGAACTGTAATAAAATGTATGCTTTATACAGAGTGTAAGCGAAATAATTTTCGTACATTTCACCAACGATTCTTTACATCATTTTGAATAAAATGTTTCCTTAAAAACAGGTCAAATTTTTGTCAATTTTCTATCAGTTGGCAACGTTGCATTGTCGTGTTTATTTGTTATACCCAGTTTTGAGTCTAAATGTATTTGGTTTGGTTATTTGATTCTTTTATATAAAATGTAATATTTTTACAGTCATTTATTCCATACGTTTCGGCATAAATATAGTGCGCTTTGTTACAAACAAAAGGAAAACTTACACATTATTGTTGTTTAATGTCAAATTTGAAAATATTAGCACTCAATTTTCATACCAAAACACATTTTAAATGATTCACATCACATTAAGAAACACACGATTAATTATCTTATTGAACTAACTGTTCAAAATGTCCATTATTTAAATCTATTCAAACCTGGCATCATTTTAACCAATTTCCCGAACACGTTGAAAAAGTCCTGGTATATTTATAAAAAGCGGCTTATTTGAGATATTTGAATAATCCAAGTATCTCCAGTTTTTATAATGCCCGTACAAGTGCCCTATTTGTAAGTCTGAAGTCTCAGCTAGTATTCCTCATAATCTAAATAATGCCGATGATATTAGTAAATACTTGGATCAAGTAGTTATCAACTACTACTCGAAATATTTATAACATTCATAGAAAAAAGGATGCCTTTAATTTAATTTTTAAGCTAGTCGAAATATCTGATTTATTAAATATTATGCATTTGGCATCTAATGCCAAAGGATCTGATGGTCTGACTCTGCAGATGATAAAACTATGCATTTTTATGCTATTGCTGCTATTGACAAGTATTTATGTCATATCATAAACTGTTGTTTGGTGTGTGGCTTTTCCCCTTCAATGTGGAAATAGGCTCTTGTAATTCCCCTTCCTAATAAAATCTAATCCACCTGAGCTTGGCGATCTACGGTCAATAAGCTTGTTGCTGACTTTGTCAAATATCCTAGAGAAGGCTGTGTATAACCAAATTAATCAGTATTTAACTAAGATTATTATACTTGGTCACTACTCAATGGCGGTATATACTTGATGGCTACTCAATTTGGTTTTTGAAAGGGCTATACTACGGAAACTTCCTTGCTTTCTCTATGTTTGTCATTCTATGTATGATTGAAGAGGGACCGCTCTTGTTTTGACATTTGACACACTCAATCATGCTCTATTGATTGCCAAATGCCAACACAAGTTCTGGCCTACCTCAAGGATTCGTATTGGGTCCGTTGCTTTTCTTAATTTACAGGCAGTTATTGTAAATTGTAAATCCACATTTTTTTGCGGATCTGCCATCTGTTCAAGGAGTTCATGGCGATGATTATGAATATGCATCCAAGACCATTAATGAAGATCTTTGCAACATTTCTGCAGTCTCTGCAAATCATTGCCTACATTTGAACCCTAACAAATCTAAAGCTATAATTTTTAGCTGAAATAAAAAAGGCAGTTTCTATGTTCTCAAATAAATCTGTACATTAATCAGCAAAAAATCCAAATTGAAAATTGCGCAAACATTTTGGGTTTATTTGTTGACGAATGGTTACGCTTTTGTGAATATATAACTTATTTGACAAGTTAAAGTTATATTAAATCAATTCTTCTATTGGAACCTTCGGTGTGAAACACTAAACTCAAATAAATTTACCACTAAACACCGAATAATTTTTTTAAAGTTCTCGACTCACGTTTCGCTAAATATGTTAGCACCATCAGGAGATGATTTAATCTCCTGATGATGCTAACACGAGAACTTTTGAACTCTGCTAGAGGTGTACTATCCTTTAACACGGAAAAGACACAATGTGAAAGTCTTATAATGTCGAAATTACGTTGCTGTATCAATGTGTATTTTTCTTACTTAAATGTCGTAACCCGCTACCGTCTCCAGAAAATAGAAAAATCTTGTTGCCACTTTGTATGTGGTTTGATCTGGGATGGTTAAAGATGAACGCTTAATGATTACGTCTTCTCCACTTTGCCTTAGGAATAAATTGGGTTTTCGACGAATTATTCATGATTTATACCTTCGTCATAGTGCCCTTCTTATGGTGCCACGTTATAGCACAGCCATGTTTCATCGTTCTTTCAGCTACAATGCCGCTAAATTGTTTAACTCTCTAAGTAAAGATTTGAGATGCCATAACATGCTCTACAGAAAGCACATCAGATTTAAATTTAAAAAATATGTGTTATCAGCTCAGAGATAGATCCTTGCATCTTTATTTTTCATTGATGAATCATAGTTATTTTCCTTTATATCATTGTTATGTAGTTTTGAATATGGGTTGGGCTGTTATTTGTTATTATTTGTTTTTGAAGTTATACTTCTTATGGCGCATTAATTTTTAGCGGGGGACGAAGCTGCGCTCGCCGGTGTAACACATAATTTAGTTTCTTTTTAAAATTATTGCACCTTCGCCATTTGTCAAGACTTTTTTATAAACAAATTTCTGGAGGCTGTTAGTTTATATTTACAAAACTTAATTCATATTGAAGTGTATATTTATTTTCCAATGTAAAGATTGTGTATCAAGATTTGAGTCTATATCATCATCATCATCATCATCATTCAGCCATTGTCAATCCACTGCAGGATGGAGGCCTCCCTAGCATATTTTCACCTTGCACGGTCCTGAGCTTTCCTCCGGCATTCGGGTCCAATATACTTAACGATGTCATCCGTCCATCGTGTTTTCGGTCTTCTTCGCGGGCGTTTATGATCAAGCGGTATCCATTCCAGGATTACTTTGGTCCATCTGTCGTCGCATCGCCTCGCTATATAGCCTGCCCACTTCCATTTCAATTATTTCATCCTTCTAATGATGTCACATACCTTCGTTTGTTCTCTGATCTATATGCAGGTCTTTCTCCCCCGCTTAGTGATGCCAAGAATACACCTTTCCATTCCCCTCTGTGCTACCCGAAGCTTTTGAACTGATTGTCATATTAGTGTTTTACTTCAGTAGGTCAAAACAGGCAGCACGCACTGATTAAAAACCTTTCTCTTCAGACAAAGTGGGAGTTTGCTCTTAAACACTATATTGAGCCTGCCAAATGCTTGCCAGCCACACTTAACGCGCCGTTCCACTTCCCGGACAGTATCACGCTCCATTGAAATCCTTTGTCCAAGATATATGTAGTGGTCCATAACCTCCAAATCGCTTCCTAAAATAGAAATTCTTCTGTTGACAGCAAATTTGTTGAACATAACCTGACTCTTATTTAGGTTTATTTTCAAACCAAAGGGCCTTTTACCGTTCTTGTATGTGTTTTTGTAGGTCATCTGGGTCTTGTGAGAGGAGAACAATATCATCTGCGAATCTAAGATGGTGTGCACCATTGATTTTTATTCCCTCCTGTTCCCAATCCAGATTACGAAATACTTCTTCGAGACAGGCTGAGAAAAGAACAAACGATATTGAGTCACCGTCACCAGTGCGATACACCCCGTTCTCCGTTGATTTTAACTTCAAGGTCATACATGTGCACTGTAGCTGTAGCTTCCTCATACATGGATCCCAGTAGGTTTACATAGGCTCTGTCTATCGCCTGATTAAGCAATGCATCCATTATGGTTTGCGTTGATATTGAATCAAATGGCTTTTCATAGTAAATAAAAGCCAAACACAGTGGCATGGTGTATTCATTGTGTCTTTCTATGGCCTGTTGGATAACCTGGATATGATCCATTGTACTTAATCCACTTCTGAATCCTGCCTGCTCTCTTGGTTGTGCATCATTTAGTGTTCTTAATATTCTTTTAGATATTATCTTGGTGAAAACTTTGTACATTACTCATAGGAGCCTTATTGGGCGGTAATTTTTAAATCTTTCTGTGCTCCTTTCTTATGAAGAAGAATCACTTCAGCATTTTTCCATAGATTGGATATTTTTTGATATTTGAGGCATTTTGAGTTCAATTTTGCTAGTATTTTATGTAAAGTTCGACCACCTGATTTTAATATTTTAACCGTTAAATTGTCCTTTTCTTGAGCCTTTTCATTCTTCATCGCTTCTATGGTATTTGTCACTTTATCCAACAGGATATCTGGCAAATGCTCTTCCGTGGGCATAGTTGTCTAAGACTGATTCTGATTTTCATATAGCTTTGAATAAAATCTTCTGATAACTATAAGGATAAATCTTGTGTAACACTTTCGTTCGCTCCCTACATACTGTGCAATCCTCACGCATTAAGGCAAACATTTGTATCCTTTTATTTATCAGCTGGTGTTTAGCTTTGTTTATTCCCTTGTTTTCTTCTAGTGTTTTTTGCACTAGCTGCATGTTGAACCGATGCGTTTCCCCTCGAATACGTTTTCTTATAGTTTTGCAAAGCTCAATGTACTCGACCTTGCAAAAAGGACTGCCTGCATTCTTTATTGTGGGCCGTTTCTTCATTAAATCAATGATCTCATTGGATATTTTTGATTGTTTGAAACTTTTTTCTGCTGGTGCTATTGCAGCAGCCGTTTCAAGCACATTGTCTATGATTTTTTCATACTGGTCTGTTATTTTCATCTCTTCTGGGTCTTGCAACACAGCAAAACGGTTTGACAAAGCAATCTCAAAATCGCTGCCCCTCTGAAGCAACCAGAATTCACTTTGCCCTTCTTCGATCTTACCATTCTTGTACGCTCTCTTCGACAGTTTATCCTAACCTTTGCTCGTACCATTCTATGGTCAGTTCCAACATTAAAATGGTTAAGGACAGTACAATTGCAGAATATTGTTTTATCGTTTGACATGATGTAGTCAATTTCGCTTGTGAAACCAGATGGAGTTTTCCATGTCCATTTTCTGCTGATATTTTTCTTCAAGAACGAGTTTATAATAAACAGTTTTTCTCCCTCAGCAAAATCAACCAGTCTGTCACCTCTATTGTTCCGCTCACCACTTCCATATGGGCCAGTTGCAGTTTCACTAGTTCTAGCTTTTCCAATTCTAGCATGAAAGTCACCCATCAAGATTTTGTACCTGCATTTCTCGTTGTCTAAAAGCTGAGCCACATCATCATCAACTATATATATATATATATATATATATATATATATATATATATATATATATATATATATATATATATATATATATATATATATATATTAGCTTCCTAAATCTCCAACCCTTCGTCCACGTCGCAGGAAGCAGACAACGGCTGAACCCGAACGTTTATTTTGAGAATAGACGGTTAACAGGGCTCTGGCAGAAAAAAACCCAGGTCGCGTCTGCAGTGGCAACCACCGGCAACCTGGTCGGCGTCTGTTCACCCAGAGGGTACGGCTGTATACCACGCTCTAGGAACTAACAATCCTTGGTTCTAAACTCCCAGTGGAAAAAAACTGGACCTATGAGCTTATAAGCAACCATGAATCGTGCAAGTAATAACAATGATACCCCAGGTGGTAACCAATCCACCCGTCGACAGACGTCAATCGGGTGTTCGGATTCTGGGGATCCTGGACTTTTACGATTTTAAAATAAGTCGGAGCTTTCCGGCAAATTTCCACATAAAACACCTACATATATTGGCACTTTCAATATCAGCACGCTGATCCAACCAGGAGAACTTCACAACTTAACTTCAGAACTCAGACAGGCAAAAGATACTTGTGCTTGCCCTATAAGAAACATGCATCACGGATGGGGACACGGTAGACTATGGGAACTATCGCATATTCAAAAGCAAAACAGACAAACGAGTCGCCAGGGGCGCTCCGCTTCTGAGCATGGCCTTTGTGGTATATATGGGATAGTTAACTCTATTAAGGAAATCACACCCATAAACAATATACTAATGACAATGCACATACAGTGCGCCAATAAAAAATACACCATGACCAAGGTATGCCCCCACAAACGAAGACACCAAGAAAAACCCCAAGTCTACAGAGAAATTCTGGGCAATACTAGAGAAGGTAATGGCAAATGTCCCAAAGGATGACGTCAACATTCATGACGTCAACAGAAAACGGATGACGTCAACAGAAAACAGTAGGTAAATTCTCCGGTCACAAATTTACCAATAAGAACGGCACAAGACTCATCGAACTATGCCAACAGAATAACCTCAAGATCATGTCAACATCCCCAAGAAAATCTCCACGAAAACAGAAGACATGGAGATCGCCTATACAACAGATTGGAGAATTCCAGATAAACTATGTTGTGGTTTCACAACCACAACAAAGAGAGATCCAAGATGTCCAAGTCCGCCGGGGCGCGAACATTGACTCAGACCACTACCTAACACGAATCAAAGTCAAGTTCACCCCAAGAAAAATTCATCCCAAGAAAGCATATCTACAGAAATTCGACACAAAAAAGATCAATTAATCCAACATAACAGAGGAATGGGAAAAGCAACAGCCAGATACATGGAAAAAATTCCACAAAAAAATTATACAAAAAGATAGGAACTGATACCATTTGAAAAAGAACACAAAACACCCTTGGTGGGACTCGGAATGCGAAAGTGCATTGCAGCGACGCAAACGAGCATTTCAAGAGTACAACACTAAAAAATCCTCAGAAAGTCAACAGCTTTTTGACCTGACTTGAAAACCGACCGCAAAAGTTATCAGGCAAACTAAGAGGAAGAACATGAAGAAACAACTAGACTCTATAGAGGAGAATTTCCCCAATTATAATACGAGAGACTTTTATAGGACTTTTGCAAGAGAAATCCGTGGATACACACCACAAAATCTTTGATTTAGAAAGCGAAATGGGAGACTAGCGCTAACCAATCAGGAGAATTGTCAAGACACTATTTCTCTGATCTCCTCAATTGCCCCGAACGCGACACAAGATTCCCCAAGGAAAATTGTATCTATACCCACTTAGAATCACCATCTCCGACACAGGCAGAAATCCACAGGCACATACGCAAACTAAAGAATAACAGGTCATCCGGTGAAGACGGTATCACCGCGGAACTATTGAAAAACCTTGGATTAAATGCAGTGCAAGAACTTACGCAAATTATTACGAACATTTGGCAAACAGAAAAATTACCAGATGAATGGAAATGTGCTCTTATCCACCCGCTGCACAAGAAGGAAGCCAGAACAGATGTGAACAACTACAGAGGAATCTCCTTACTCCAAGTCACTTACAAAATCCTCTCAGCATTACTTGCCCTCTTCAAAGATGAAGAGGGCATACGGCAAGACACACAATAACTACAATAAGAAATGCACACACGCAAAAATAAGACACTACAACACAGTAATCAAACTAGAAGCACTATACGCAAGCGAGACACTTACACTTCATACAAAAAGCGGCATAGAAAACATACTAAAACAAGAACGCAGAATTATGAAGAAAATCTCGGCCCAAAACTGACAGAGACCTCGAAAGACCACAGAGAGAATGTCCAACGTAGCGGCGGACATAAGAAAAAGAAGGTTGAAATTTTATGGACATATCAGTAGACTCTCACCGACAAGACTCACCAACAGAATTCTTACATACATACAAGGAGTCAAGTCAACAGTACCATGGATCACGCAAGTCAGAGCTGATCTGGGAAAGGCACAAATGGGTCCGACAGAGATTGAGGATAGAAGAATGTACAGAAACAAAATACATATGTGGAACGTCGCATCACAGAGAGAAGTTTCGAAGAGATCGGGAACAAAGTGGACGGAGGAGAGAAAGGGAATCCACAGAGAAAGGATGAGAGAGGTGTGGAGGATTAGAAAGAACACTCGAAAATGAGTCAGAATGCTTTGCGTGATCCAACCGGGTCTATACGCACCTAATAATAATAATAATATATATTTATTTCTATTAATCTGTATTTGAAAAACAAATATGCAATTTGATGTTTTGTTTACCTTCATCTATTGGTCGTTTGCTCAATTAAAATTTAATTATTAAAAAATCAATTAAATATTATTTGAAAATAATTTGAATACAAAGGAATATAACTTCTTTTTTTGTGTGCTTTTTTTGTTTGTGTGTTTTATTTTCGCACATATACGTTGTTATTATTTGTATTTTTATCTGCAGAATATTATTTTATGTTTGTATACTTTATTTAAGTCTAGTACTATGTTCTGTAATTGGTTTTTGGATACGGGTTGAGTATGAGTAGCTCGTTGAGCTAGAATTCGCACTTTCCATTAACATTTAATCAATTAATAAAGGCATTTATTATTATTCCCATCAACTAGTGTCACTCACTCAGCTCAAAAAGCTGGAAACAATAAACCGATTCCTCCCGGCGACGTAGGAGTTTGGCTCGGAGCCTGGGGATAAATTTCATTATAACCTATGTGGCAGGTTTGCAACAATATCGCCCGTTGTCCCACCCTTATGACATTTCTATCAAATCCGAAATTTGTCAAATTTTTGGAGATCCTGTGGCTCATCAATCACTCTGCGGAAATTATAAAATGTTCGATGTTGACCTTTCCAAGTTGACAGATATTCTTCAGTTCATAAGAAAGATTCTCATACTTAGAAACTTTTTCCACCTCCGTTTTATGTATATTTTTTATTTATTAAGACTATGTCTAGTCTATTGTACTCGACAGATCTGTCAGTTATTATCGGCCTATCCCAGTAGAGCAGCATATCGTCAGACTCCGGAACTGCTTGAGGACTGTATTTGTAATACGGCGGAGTAGATGTTGGTAAAAGACCATGATTAAGTACCAGTTCTTGGTGGATTATCTTAGCAAGCTGATTATGCCTTCCTAAATATGTGTTTTCGGCTGAAGTAGGACATCCATAAATTATGTGCTCAATAGTCTCCCCTATTTTGCCACACTTTCGACATGCATCTTTAGTGTTTTCTTTAATGATATATTTCTTGTAATTGTTGGTTTTGATGACTTTATCCTGGATAGCAATAACAAAACCTTCAGTTTCCGGATATAGCTGATTCTCGTCTAACCAGAGAAGCTTTCTTATCAATATTATTGTATTTAATAATTCTACATATCTACTATGAATTGATTTATGTTCACAGATATTTATGTTGTTTTGTATTGCCCCTGTTTCGATAGTGTAGTTTGCATGGCTCAGTTTTAGTGGTGTATAATCATGATCAAACTGAGTTGCGACTCTTATAAGTTGATCTTTCGAACTTAGAAAATGTTGGCAAAGCTTCTTTTCCTGACTAAGACACAATTTGATGTTAACAAGCCCTACCTCCATATTTTCGAGAAATGTATAACCTCAACACAGAAGAATTGGTATGTAAACAACGGAATTTTGTTAAAACTCGTCTAGTCATGCGGTATTTGCTCTTCCAGTTCTGTGTTTGACCACTTACATATATTCCCGTGAGAGTTTTGTATTAAGGACGATAGAACATTTATCCAGCCCAAAGAACATCTTAATATCAACGTTAAATATTTTTACGGTTTTAATAAGTGATTGGAGTTTGCTCTAGGACTCGGCGTACAGTTTTAGGCCATCCATATAAAACAAATGTGATAACCTTCTGCTGCATGTTAACTAGATCCTAAACCCGCTTCCAGATTGATTCAGAATCGTGGATATAGGATTTAGAGCCAGATAAAACCACATTGGTGACAAAGAGTCTCCCTGGAAAATTCCTTTCTCAATGTCGAGTCTTCCAGCATTTTCTCGCCATATCTATATATTCGTCTTCCAAGACTTCATTAAGTGAATAAGCATTGCTCTGATTTCAGGACAGATTTTGTAACTTTCCAAAAACTTTAACTAGCCAATCATGAGGGACAGAGTCGAAGGCCTTATTATAGTCAATGTAATATAAGTTAAGGTTACGTTTTTTTTCTCTAAACGTGCTTCAGGGCAATTACATCTATGGTAAGTTAGCCTTGTGAGTTAGCCTATAATGACGCCTTGAAAGCCAACTTAACTCGAAAAATTACCCAACATAACCACCCCAATTGCTTGTAAAAGTGGTTGGAAATTGGATTGACAGAAAGCACTTTATCAGAAGTAGACTCAGTGAACATTTGTCCGAAATTATTTTAAACATTAATGCCATTGAATGTATATGAACTTAATTGCAAAAGTATGCAGGATTTCTAAATAAATTCTAATACGTCCTTCTGGCGTAAAACGATTCATAATAAAATTGTCAATGTAAGTATCATTGACATATACAAAAAAATTAAATTGCCGGATCTTAAATGACACATGTGATATATAAAATTTTTAAGTTGTTGAAAAACGGCGCTAAATTTAAATCCCGAACTACCTATTATATATATATCTATAAAAAAACTTATTTTAAAATAAATTTCAGAATTATATTTGACGTGCTTCCTAAATTAAGGAAAATGTATTTTTTTTCAAGTGATATAAGGCTTTAAGATAGATTATGAATGTTTTAATTGACAAAGGTTTATAATTTGTAATAATATAAAGAAGACCCAATTTTGCTAAATAATTTAAGTAGCTACACAGATGCAGGAGAACGTGAATTGTTTAAAAATAAGTTAGTAAAAGATAACATTTATTGTTTGATGCCTTGACTCATAATAAAGATTTATCTGTTTTTCGGTGAAATATTACGATATCGATACAGTTAGGTTAATGCGTTTTATTTTATATATCTTTGGTAATATACTTACTTCGGTTACGCCAATGCCTATTTTGGACAGAATGTGCTTTTTGTAGCTATTTCCTTTCCCCTGTATCTCAACATTGAGGTCTGATAATGAGATATTTTGACGCATGTTATTCACAGCTACGAAACACTACATTTTCATATCACTAACTTCTTTACACAACGACTTTCTACTGGTCTTATTTGCACAGAGAAAATCGTTCCACTTTTAAAATTTATCTTTCCAAATAACTTGCTACAAAATTATGGTATATCTTTGTAAATGAGTATTTAAAAAATTGTAACATCGTATTTAGTCATCATGATTAATTCGTTTATCTTATCTTTATCGCGGACTGATGACCATTATATTTCACGATATATTAACATTAACGTTAAAAGTAAATTCGTATATTTAAAGCATTTATATATAGTTAATTTGCTTTAAAATATTAGAGAAGGAAATTTATGAGTAATTTAGTAAGTTAGATTGTAAAAAATGCAACACAAATAAAAATTTGAATTAAAAATTTATTAGGTTTATTTATAAGTAGCAGGAACTAATTTACAATGGGGGTATAGCTCAGTGGTAGAGCATTCGACTGCAGATCGAGAGGTCCCCGGTTCAAACCCGGGTGCCCCCTAGGTTACTTTTTGTTTTTTTTATTTGTCGTGAATGTTTTTTTTATAGAACATAAATCAATACAAAGCGTTCTTTCGAACTGTTCTCATAATTTTCAATTATAAAATATTTGAATACGTAGAAATGTACATCAATGTAATGTAATTGTTATGTTTATTTTTTTGGGTTTTTCCTTTATTTGGGTTTTTTGCCACTATCTAAAACTCAAAAAATATCAAAAATACCTGTTCTGATGTAAAGAATCACTGGGTAAAAAAACAAAAAAAAAACGGAGACAAATTTCTCATTGATTCTTTTTTGTAATAAATTTGCCTAACGTACAAAATTTTAAAGATATAAAAATGTTATAAAAATTTTTATAAACTTTTAACGTTAACGTTTCGGAGGGTACTCTCCCCCCGTTTTCAAAACTAAACTAAAAAATAAATTGTATTAATTGGTAATATATAAAGTAACGAGTTAGAGCAAATATAATTTTTTGTGTATGTCAACGATACTTACATTGACAACAATAGATTTTCATGACAGTGACTACCAAAAAATATATAAGTAATGTTTACTGTGTGATTGTTTATTGTACTGATTGTGTATTCAAATATCTAAATGTGTTTAATTGTTTTCTTAAGAATCGGGAACCATATTGAATTTAAATCTACCGAAGGCATAGCAATACAGTTATTTTTATTTAAATTAATTATAGAGGTTTCTTTTAATTTTCTCTGTTTTGTTACCGATTCTTTTAATACCGTTTTCGAATTATTCCAATTGATTTTATGACCCGATTCCCATGCGTGTTGACACATTCTAGATTTATTAAAATCGCCCTTTCTAAGAAGGTTTTTTTTTACTCTAACATCTAACATCTAACATCTCTTTTACTCTAACATCTAACGGTCTAGATGTCTGACCTATATAGAATTTGCCACATTCCCAGGGAATTTTATAAACCACATTTTTGGTATTTTGTTGTATATTGTTTGGTTTAGTCTTTGTTAATAGAGATCTAAGAGTATTTTTTGTTTTAAATGTCGTTCTTATGTTGTATTTATTTCCAACTCTTTTAATTGTGTCAGAAATATAGCGGATATAAGGAACTGTGAAGTTAATCAATGTTACAATCACACAGTAAACATTACTTATATATTTTTTGGTAGTATGTCACTGTCATGAAAATCTATTGTTGTCAATGTAAGTATCGTTAACATACACAAAAAAATATATTTACTTTCACTCGTTACTTTATATATTACAAATTAATATAATTTATTTTTTGGTTTAGTTTTGAAAACGGGGGGAGAGTACCCTCCGAAACGTTAACATTAAAAGTTTGTAAATTTTTTTATAACATTTTTATATTTTTAAAATTTTGTTCATTTTTAGGTTCGTTTTGAAAACGGGAGGAGAATACTTCCCGAAACGTTAACGTTAAAAGTTTGTACATTTTTTTAGAACATTTTTATATTTTTAAAATTTTGTTTGTTAGGCAAATTTATTACAAAAAAGAATCACTGAGAAATTTGTGTCCGTTTGGTTTTTTGTTTTTTACCCAGTGATTCTTTCTTTACATAAGAACAGGTATTTTTGATATTTTTTGAGTTTTAGATAGTGGTGAAAAACCCAAATAAAGGAAAAAATATATGACCACGCCACCATCATTCAGACGTAACTTAATTGTTATGTTACTGTCGATGTCTCTGTCAGTGTCAATGCTAGTATTACTGTTGACGTTAATGTCACTGTTAATGTCAAGAGTCTTGTCAATTAAACTTGAAGAAATTTTTCCACTTAACACCAAATCAAGTTTTGAACTGTTCGACGCACGTTTCTCTAACCATGTTAACATTATCAGGAGATTATTTAATCTCCTATATATTATATGGTTTAAGAAAAATGGAACAAACAAATTTAATTTACAAAATCGATTGTTAAAATTGCCCAACCTCATATATTGGCCAGACTAAACAATATTTAAAAAACGTAACCGCCCTTTCAAAACATGCTATAGATAATGAACACAACTTTAATTTTAACGACATAAAAATTTTAGATTTAGAAAAACAATATAAAAAAGAAATATATAGGAAATGATTTATATATAAAAAAAAACAAATAATATCATCAATTTCAGAAATGATACAAATAATTTAAGTTTAGTTATTATAATAATTTAATTGTTAGATTATAATAAGAAACAGAAAAATTTAAAGGTAAACAATTTGTTAAATGTATCAGTCAGATATAAGTCAATTGAAAATTGAAAAAAAAATGTTATATTTTATTTAAAAAGTTTAGGAAATTAATTGTTTATTCAGATATTGGTAGGTTTCTAGATATAAATTTGTATTTTTTATAAAAATAAGGTATATTGTAGAATTGTTCTAAAGATGGTTTATTATTAAACTGAAACAAAGCAATAAAAATGTTATAATTTATTAATTGATCGAAAATCCAATAAATAAATAAATATATATAGATATATATATATATATATATATATATATATATATATAAATAGTAAAATTCCTAAAAATTACTAGGTTGAGATAGACCTAGAGGAATACCACTTAATAGACTAAAAGACCAGGTAGTGATGATGATTGACATAAATGTCACTGTTGCAGAATGTCGCTTTTACTTTTGTTCTCAATATTAATAGCACTGTTAATATCAATATCACTGTTGATGTTAATGTTAATTGTATAATTGTAGCTGTCAATGTCTAAACGACATCATTAATATGCTCTCTTTTATATTTTATGAGCAATTTTTTATTTCTTGGGTTTGTCGTCTTTTAGCTTGTTCTGATTTTTTCGTTTTAAATGGTGACATTTTGTTTGAATATATGTAAAAAAGATCTTTTTACACATCACTGTTAATGTCACTCTTAATGTTATTATGCAAAGAAATATGTAATGACATAAAGGTGAAAGCCAAAAGAGCTGGTCTAGAAATAAATGTAGACGAAACAGAGGGGATTGAAAAAAGAACCAATCCAAGAAGAGAACAGAAGTGGATAATCGGCGATAATAATATTGCATTTGTGAAGGAATTTACGTATCTGGGAAGCAAACTTGATAAAAATAACAGCATCTCAGTATTTATCAGAAATTCAGTGGCAGCTCGTGGGTTGTTAAAGTGGGAAGGCGTAGAAGAAAATAGTGCTGCTGAAGATTTTTTTTTGCTTTCCCCTTTCTTTCTTTCCCCTTTCTTTTCGTGTTATTGAAATCCTATACAGGAGGTGAACCAGGAAAATCAGTTAAAGAAAAGAAACCGAATAGAAAGAAAATATGGTGTTTTGCTCTGAAAAATTGTTAACTGTGACAAATGCTGGAGGAGCGACCCTCACCAAGTCCCTCACGAGCCGCCACTGCAGAAATCATATTATGAAAGGTAACAAAGTGAGTTATTCAAAAAGTGATTTATTACAAAGTCAAGGCTGACTTTGCTGACTGAAGGAAGACTCATAGGAAGAAGAAGAAGAAAACGAAGATTAATGTTACTGTTACTATCACTTTCCCTGTCAATGTCAATCTCGTAAGTGTCATTGTTAGTATAACTGTCAAGCCCATTGTTGCTGTCAATGTCACTGTGACTGTTAAGGTGAATATGTTTCTGCTACGTCACATTTTCAACACAACAGCACTGAAGCACAATATGGAAATCAGACCTGAAAAAACTAAACCTATGGTCATTTGCAAACATTCACAAAGATGCAAACTTGAATTAGAAAACCAAGCCATTGAGCAATAAGTAATATCTTTTGATTACCTAGGAATAGAGATCACTATCGAACGAAATCTTACAACAAAAATATTCAAAGTACGCAGATGCCTTAAATAGAGTATCTGGAGAAATAAATATATGACTACAGAGAACAAAATGAAAATATAAGAAAAAGAAGAAGAACTAGCAATGTCACTGTCAGTATTAACATTAATGTCACGTTGATTTTACTGTCATCAATATGACTGTTGCATGTGCAGTCAATGTCAATATTCTTATTAATATCAATATCACTGTCAATGACATTTTTATAATTTTAATGTAATTATTAATGATGCTCTCAAAGTCGGTATCTAAATAGTTTATTTTCAATGTCATTATTCCATAATTGTTGTAATTTCATTTTAATTGATAAGTGAAAGTTAAACGTCACATTTTTAAAAAATAATTGATATATTTGTGTCATCAAATCTTACACGCAATTTTAAATGTGTTTAAAATTATTATATAAAAAGTAGGTACATATATACAGGAAACTAGTACTTTTGTTTCGTTGGATTGTTAAGTTTTCTATTTTTACGATCGATCATATTGATTTCTTTTGTGTGAAAAATCCGGCACCAGATGTGAGGCGTTTGAAGTGGGTAAAGTAGTGAAATTAGGCACAGCGATTTTGCGCCGATGTTTACATTGGAGACTAATTATAATTTTTTCTTTTCGTTAAACTCGACCTGAAATTCTAATAAACGCATGCTTTAGAATAGAATCTAGATTAACACTGAAACTTATTCGAGGATTCGCAAATCACGTTAACTGTCAGTTAATTGGATAATTAATATTACACGTACACATTTTCGGGTTCACCGGGATGTGATTTTTGATGCTTGGGGTTATCGTAATAAACCCATTTTTGGTCCCCGGTCACAATGCGATGCAGAAATCCCTTCTGTTTTTGCTTTTCAAGCAACTGTTTACAAGCAAAGAAACGGCGTTCAAGATTTCTCGCTTCTGGGTCATTCCCAGGCCGTTCAGGCGTTTTGAAATTGATTGTTGAGTCACTCCCCATGATCTTGACAACTCTTCTCGACTATGATACGACACGAGTCTTCATTAAACAATGTCTCTAATTCTTCATCTTCAAAAACTTTCGCTCTCCCACCACTACGCCGGTCTTCGACGTGAAAATCGCCGTTCTTGAAGCGTTGAAACCACTCACGACATATTCTTTCACTCATAGCGGCCTTACCATACGTGTTTGAGGGCATTCAGTGAGCCTCAGTCGCAAATTTCTTCATATTAATAACCTCCCGTAAATAACGAGAATTTGGCCCATAAACTGACATTTTTAATCGTGAATAACTTTATGATGTAAACACAAGTCAACTACTGGTGCTATGGGGTTATGTTTATAAAATGCCCAAAGATATTGCCGTCTATGATGTATTTATTTCGACGACTACTTACCGCTAACACCATCTATAGGAAAACAGCGAGAGCAAAGTTGAGGCGAACTCTCTCGAATGCTTTTTATGGACATCAATCGTCATCCACGAAGTGGTTTTTTCAACTGAGGGAATAAGAAGAAGTCACACGGTACCATATCTGGTAAATATGGTGTTTTTGAAACGGTATTAATACGATTTTTAGCGAAACATTGATGAATAATTATTGCAGTGTGCGATTATGTGTTATAGTAAGGCAAAAACCATGTTTTTCCACACACCTGGACACTTTGTCGAATGGATTCACTTAAATGACGCATAAGGCTTTAATAATTTTCTTTAAAAATATTTGTCCAGTTGGAAGGAACTCTTTTTGGACAATACCACGGTAATCGAAGAGACCATTTAACATGACTTTGATCTTTGTAGTTTTTCCAACATGGTTCATCTTGAGCACGATACTCGCTTGATGGTGAATTGATTTAAATGATATTCCAGTAATATCTACAATGTCTCTAATATTTAAAAACTACCGTTTAAGATTTCAATATGATGTTTCGCCAATATAGTGGCTTCTTCAGATGTTACGTATAAATTAAATTACTTCTGAAAATACACAGTGGGCTAGTGGAGAATATTAAAAATATTTAAAAAAAGGAACATTTTTTCTGTTTTCTTTTCAGGTTTCTGGCCGTCACCAGTCGGGCTCCAGTTAGACGTTCAAAAGCAAATGAAGGATTGATAAATAACAATAATTTATCCAGGTTTTTAGGTTAGCCTTGCTGGTTCTTATCTATTTCAATTAAAGTTGCCTTTGGTCTTGAGGGTTTTGTTGGTTGGGAGCTTTTATAGAGCCCATGAGGTTCTGATTTAACAGCTGAGAAAGAAATCTAAAATATTTCGGGAGATTATTTTAAAAGATTTTACCGGACTCAGGCCGCAAGGCCCAAAACTGGCGAGCTGGCACGACGAAAAAACGCGTTTTCTTCGGCTGATTGTTCTTTCTTCTGGGACGGAAAAGGTGTCTTAGGTTTAATGTGGCGTTGTCATCGATGCTGGATTCTGGTATCAGTAATTTACTAATTGTTGTGAAAAAGGAGTGGATCTAATTGCGATTGAATTAGACCCAGAACCCTCTGGAATTTTTTAGCCAGTCCATACATGGTTTTAGCTAGCGATAGAACTTGATCTGTCTGACCGACAGATTCTTTCTGGTCGCTCTTGCATTTCTGCTTGGGCATTAATTGGTGCTGGTGGTGTTTTTTCACTTGATTCTTGGGACGCTTTTGGTTTTGCGTCTTATTTGCAGAACTGGCTGCGGATTTTCTCTTCTCTTCGGAACTTCTACCCTGACGGGCTGGTGGCAGAATTCAGTGATTTTTACAATTATCTTCCCAGAGCGTTTTACGGTGACTTTGCACCGTTTTTTTTTTGGTACTATTGCGATTGATTTCTTTTCTTTTGTGTGCCATCTAGTGATGCTTGTTGGATGGAACCCCTGATGGTGCAGTTCCGCCCTGACTTCTTCAGTCCAGATTTTTCCCAGGACGCCTTTTAACAAGACGCGAAGGAATCTTTTACCTGAGGTTTTCGTCAACTAGTAGGAATAACCCCTCTCGTCAAAAAGCTTTTTGATAGCTATTCTGTCTAGTTCCGTTTTGGGGGCAATCCGCACCGAAAACTACTTTATTTTTCTTTAGGAAGCTCATCACTTCCTGGAAAGCCACTTTATCTCGCAAGATAAACGGTGTTGGTTTGATTTCTGCATCAGAAGATGGTTCTGGCACTTGAATTTTCTTCCGTCTCGGACGGTGCATCTTGCTTGGTTGTCGAGACCGAGGAAGAGGAAGAAGCAGTCGGTGCTTCTTGCGGTTGGCTTACCTCGGGAGTCCGTGCTGTTTTCCTTCCTTTCCTTGCTCTTGATTTGGCGGAAACCTGCTGGAATTCGTCATCGATAGATATTTTTTGCTGATGTCCTTCATCGGGATCGGACTGGATCTCGATGATTTGTGGTTTGGTTTCTGGGGTTTATTCTTTTTTCTTTTCGACAATTGGTGCTTCAACTAAAGCACTAGCGGGCTTGCCCAGCTCCACCACTAGCCACCAGCTCTTGTGGGGCAAATATATATTTTGTCACTTTCAAAGTAGGCCCCATTAAGTGCAATAAAACTATGTCACCGCTTGATCCAATTCTCCATACATTGTTCGTAGCCTGATTGATGTTTGACCTTCAGCCCCTTCGGTAAATTTTTTTATGGTCTCAGTTGACCCAAAACGTCTTCTTCAAAGTGGTAATTTTAGTTTCGAGAACAGGAAAAGGTCACAAGGACCACATCAGGCGAGTCGGACCTTGGTCGATGACGGTCGTTGAGTTTTTGGCCAAAATTTGCACTAAATTGAACTCTTTCGGAACCAGTCGCGACGCGTTTCATGCCCAAAGATCAGTCATAATGTTATGAACGGACTTAAAAGATATATTTACCTCTCAAGCCAACTCTCTAAGATTCATACGACTATTTTCGAGCATTAGTTTTTTGATTTTCTCGATGTTTTCGTCGCTCATAGACGTACTACCACTTCTCAACCCTCTTTGAACGCTTTATAACATGCATATGCCTGTTTTTTTTTGATATGCACGATTCACCGTAGGCTTTTCTTCTACAACCATTCGGCACTTGCAACACAGTTTAATGAAAACTCTTTTTTCAATGTTTTTTATTTACACACATTTGACGTCGTCTAACAAAACCAGCTGATGTAAACAAACTAGTTGATCTATCACGCTCAAATTAGACATCGTAACTAGGTACAGCGCTCTATTATCTTACAGCAGAGAAGAAGATTAAAGAATATTTTGCGCACTTTTAAATAATAATTAATAATTTTATAAGAAATGTATTTTTGTAGCATTTATATTTTATTTTAAAAAATCCAAGAAATGTTATTACTTGAAAGCCTATTTTCTAAATAGTAATCTTATTTTTTGGCCATAACTGTATGACAAACGAAATTTTATGATTGCATTGTTTAAAATAGACACACTTTTCATGTTGTTCTGGTAGATAATATTCTGTAACGGATATTTTACACCATTGAATCGCCGATCAGAATAATACACGTACAGCGTATCAAATAAAAATTCAGGCCGTATACAATGAAACGATCGTCTTCAACCAGTCGATTTTCCCTTTTTAATGTTATGAGAATCACATATTTGAAATTCGTTGTTGATTTTGAATAAAAGATGAATAAATATGCAAAGTGTACGTACACCTTCATTTTCTAAAGCAATAAAATTTATGCATATATGTGAGGAAATTGTTATGTTGTGGTGTGTACCGACAATAGAAAAGAACTTTTGACATTATAATATATTTCACCATTGTCTCTGTTGTTTAAATTATACCGAAACATTATTTAAAATATGTTGATTGACATAGAAATGAACAGAGTGGTATTATGTGCTTTTCTGACGAAAAAAGATTGTTGAAGCAAATTTTGGCTTCCTAACTTTCCAGACTCCGACAACGCGATACATTGCAACGTGAGATCAATTGAACCACGGGACCATTAAACCAGTCGCCTTAAAAATTCGATAAAAATTAAAAATTAAACATCCTCTTAGAATTATGTTTTAATATGTTAACCTCTGATTTGCCCAAAATTTGGAATCATTGTCATGATTTAATTTTCTTTTTTTAGCTCCCGACAAAATGATTAATATTTCAATCTTTAAATATCATAAAATTTCAGTTATAATGTCTCCATATATCTATATTTTACTATTCCTAACTTGATTTATATGCAAATAATTTATTTACTAATTACCGCAATAAAATCAGATGGGGCCAATTGAATCATAGGGGAGGTTGAACCATCCAAAGCAGCAGATTTGTGCGTGTATCTCGACTCTACACGAATAATATTTATAAAACTGAACAATGTAGCATTTGTTATTGTGATATTTTGTAGTGAATAGTTTATTTATTAAAGATTGTTAACATTATTCAATAATCGTGGTAAGAAAAGAGAGATCGAATTATTATTCTCATTCAAAAACAATAGTTAATAGTTAATTATTTTGTTCACATAAAATCATTTTTCTCAAGGTGAGGTTATAACCTAACAAATTGATGAAAGTCAATGTATAGTAGATGTTTTTACAGATTTTTTGATGTCTGCTTATTTCAGTATCCTATAAATATACTAATTAAATTAATATTAATTTTTTATAGATATTAAAATGCCCCGTAAATGTATAAGGAAAAGTAGTCGTTTAATTCTTCTATTGGAACCTTTGGTGTGAAATACTAAACTTAAAGAGATTTACCATTAAACACCAAATCACATTTTTTAAACTGCTCGACGCACGTTTCGCTAACCATGTTAGCATCATCAGGAGATGATTTAATCTCTAGATTAAATCTTCAAGTTTAGTAAAACCAGCCGTTTTGAAGTATCTACACCGATATCTACGAAACGCCATGTAAAAGAATTTTTGGAATCTAAAGAGACAATAATAAATGTTGCTAAATTATTTTTATTACACGATATTACGGCGATATCTGATAAAATTTAAGAAAGATGAAAATTTGAATGCTGGGTATAATTTGTTTCAAGATATTTTGTTGCGCTTCGGCAAAATGATAATTGCCCCAATAAATCTCAATAAACATATTCCTAATTTCTTAAAAGGCGCTATAGCCGGAGTGAAGTGGTTTAACTTCTGAATAATTTAGGGAAAAATAACATTAATTTATTAAATAATAAATAAGTTAAATTATCATTAAATAATTATTATGTATGACTAAAACATTGTTTATTGGTTTGTGTATTTTGAATTTATCAGTACAATAAAAATAAATAAATAAATAAATAAATAAATAAATAAATTTATCTATTAGTACAATAAAAAGTATAACTTCGTGGTTTTATATTATTAGTAAATGATACATCTTCTTCTTCTATCTAATAACATGGGAATCTTCTATTTTAATATCATGGTTAATCGAATGTATCCAACTTTCTTTGGGACTACTATCTACAACCTTTCTAATTAATGTTGTAGCACTTGCACTTAGAGTCGGATAAATTTTTTCTGCTCTAACATTGGATTTTATCTGATGCCATCCATATATGCTCTATTAGATAAAAAATACGGTAATACTGGGGAAGGCGTAAAACCGTATGTCCCATATCGGTAGCAATGGTATCACATACATATTCCTTTCTAATATTAAATGTCTTTAATATTTCTAGATCACATATACATCGTTTATATATATACACACATATATCGATATATACACATATATATCGTTTTTTAATATATAGTTCTGAATTTCCAATTTAGTGTTATTTACATTAGGAACTTTATTTTTTTGGCGGTTATGATAACTAGCATTGTCCATTACAATTACGTTTTCCTTAGACACATTGGGCAAAATGCTATTTATAAACCAATCTATAAAAAGTTCTGCTGTGCTGTCGTCACGGTAGTCCAAAGATGAATGTTTAATATTTTTGGAGGACAACCGAAAATAATTTGGAACCCATCCATCCTCGGAACCAGCATGTAAAATTGTAATTCTTTTTCCCTTGTTCGCTGCGGCTTTGGTTTGGGATATTCTTGATGTATCTACCTCTCTTTTTGCTGTCGTCTCATGTGTATCGAACTATGTTTCATCAAGGTAGATAATGGGACGATTTTCTAATCTGTATTTTTTTATAGAGTTTAAGTAGTCAAATCGCCATCGTCACAATCGTTATGATTCCATTCATATTTGTCTTTTGTTAATGGTCCGATATGCAAAATCCATTTGAGATAATATTCTCCGGAGGCTAGTTCTGTTGCAAATAATGTTAGTTTCATCTTTCTTTAGTCACTGTTACAATGAATGCAATGTAGGCACAGTTTTCTCTGCATACACAGCATAAATTTTGCTTCAAATTAAGTCTGTGTCACTTTCGTCAATACATTTGCTTTTACCAGAATCACTACGGACTTTTTGGCTTTAATTGACTCCGTAACAATATCTTTAACTGTAGACAACCGAGTTTTCATTAATAAAAACGTTTCTGCTGTGACTGCATTTACATTAAGCCCCCTATTCAATAAAGAAACATACACATTTTTAACAATTTGATTAGCATCGGGCGATAAATGTTTTATTTTTAAACTATCACTACCGGAGGCACAATGATCATTATCTTGCTAAGAAATCCATATTTTTAGCACGTGGGGAATAACAAAAAATACGATCGAAATTATAGAACTGCACGGTTTAAGAAAAGAATGCGAACTAAAGTAAAATATTTCGAAACTACTAAACCAGGTATAAAATTAATTTTATCTTTTTACCTGATATTTTATTAGGCCCGGTCCTGTTTACGTTTCTTGCAACTTTGCCGGGTTTCGTTACGCCAGGGGTTGTTAAGAGTTTATTGCAGTCAATCGGTCAACGATATATCTTGAAACGCGCTATACCATTGTCATGACAAGGTCTTCACGGCTGGATAAGGTCTTCAAAGAATGGATAATAATAAACAGACATGAAAAGACATTCGGAGATATCTATTAGAGTTCCAAAAGCTACAGGTCTTGCACGTGCAAAGGATTTCAATAAATTTAACTGAAAAACCAGAAAAAAGTAGAGTAGAGTACATTTTATGATAAGTTTAAGAAAAAAAAAATGTTTCTAATACTCTTGGTCCTGTTGACCCCAAACTAGTGGTTTAATTGACTCTGTGCTGGGGTCGGTTGAACCACTTGACGCGGTTGCACAATAATATATATATATATATATATATATATATATATATATATATATATATATATATATATATATATATATATATATATATATATATTATTGTGTCTGGCGGGTAGTTTGACAGGGGCGGTCTCCTCCCAAAGAGTAACGGAGGAGCACAAAGGTTAGCTAATCACGGTCAGATATCGTGAGGTTAGTGCAAAGGCATAAGCTAGCTTAACTGCATTAACGTTTCAGGAAGAGAATTGAGGCAGTGTTTTAGGCTGCAAAGGGTATCTATCTATCTATAGGGTATCCCACATAGTATGAAACAAATTTTACCTGCGTATTATACGACTAAAAATAAGGATATTTCGTCATATAAGTCTTAGACGAATAATGCCTCCTAAGGGAGCTACGACCATCCAAATGGGGCATCCGGAGGACGGTGTTTCAAAAATATTTCCGGAAACTTTTACAATAAAATTATGAAATTTGGTGAGTGTTGTAGACTTTGGGCGTCGAAACCAATTGCGTATATAAATTTTAAAATTTCAATCGGGGGCGTAACTAATGAGGGGTCTAACGTAATTTTGCCCAATATTTTTGTTCGATTTTTTTTTAATTTTTATTCTATATTATCAAATGCCTGATTTTTTTACTTAAAAGAGGTACTCTTAGATCGTCTCAATAAGACGCACCTTTTTCGAGTAAATCGCTTTTAAACTTTTTGTGAGCAACACTATAATGCGCATGCAAATAGAAAAAAAAGACGAAATTAAAAAAAATTAACTTAACTTAAAATCCTATTTATTTATATTAGACAAGTTTTGTAATTAAGATTAATAACAGATTATAAGTATTGTTCAAAGTGCATTCCTCCACCTTCAACATATTTCTAACACCTCTGCACAACAGATTGTGAGGCGCACTCACTACTAACTATATCCTTTAAATATAAACTTTATCCTTTAAATACCCCCAGACGAAAAACATCGAGGGGGGTTAGGTCCGGTAAACGTGGCGGCCATAGTAATGGTCGTAACCGACCGATCCACCATTCGGGAAAATTACGAGGGTTTTCCGTAAAATAAGGGCTCCAATTTTTTTTCAAAGAAAATCACATTTATTTGCAATTAATTATACATCGTTGGAAAGCCTGGACTTCTATTATTTTTCTACACTATCTCTTCTTTCAACCCCTCGTCGGCCCTGAAATTCATTCCACCCAGGTGTGACTTCAACGTAGGAAAGAGATGATAATTATTTGGTGCTAGATCCGGGTTGTAGAGGAGATTTGTGACACTATGAGTTTGGTTGTTACAGGGGCGCGCGTGGGGACGAGCGTTGTTCTGATGCAAACGAACTTCCTTCGTCAGCATACCCCTTCTTTTGCGTTTATTCCTGTTCCGTAGATATGAACTGGCAAAACAATATTCCCTTCATATCCCAAAACACAGTCGCCATCACATAGCCTACAGACAATGTTTATTTAAACTTTCGCGGCTTCAGCGATCCTGAATGTCGCCACTGACCGGATTGTTCTTTTCTTTCTAGTGTCTTGTAATGTATCCAGGTTACGTCGTTAGTGAGAACACACCTTGTGATAATGTAAAATGTTCTGTCAAAACCTTGCTAATAGTAGTCTTACTGTGAATTCTTTGGATCAATAGGATCAATTCGCATAGCTCCCGAGTCGTCAGCCGTTGATCTTCAAGCATTACCCTTTCCATTTTGTAGTCTTTTGGTCCGAAACCGATGGTCGGCCGGCACGCTGTTGATCATTGAAGTCTGTACTTCCATTTTTAAACTATCTGCACCATGTTTTTAATGTTCATATACTGTTGTCTATATACTTCACATAATTGATAATGAATTTCTATAGGCATAGGGTCCCTAGTCATAACAAAAGAATCACTAAACGTAACTCACATCTGGCAGTAGCGGAGAGTGGAAGTTCCATCGTGAACGACTGCCAAACAAAGCCCAATCTTCCGTTAAAGCCTTCCTCGTGACTCCAGTCCCTTGGATACCTTACTTTACGCATAACCCTCGTATTATTTAGCCACCTACGATTTTCAGCAGCATAATGTGTTGAAGCACCATCCATTTGAAATCAGCATTCATTCATTACATTAAGCGAAACATCTTCCAGACATTTGAAATAATTGTTATTTAAAAATCAAATAGTGCTCCATTTAATCGTGGTGGAAAAATGTGAGGTCCTAAAAGGGCCCCATTAATGACACCGCACCACACATCAACACTGAACTGTTCTTGAAAAACCATGGAGTGGATTATATGAGAATTCTCATTATGTTGAGACATCTAGACCGTTAGATGTTACAATAAAAGAACCTTCTTAGAAAGGGCCATTTAGTAAATCTAGAATTTGTCAACACGCATGGGAATCGGGTCATAAAATCAATTCAATAAAATCAAATGGAATAATTCCAAATCGGTATTAAAAGAATCGGTAAAAAATGCCTTCGGTAGATTTAAATTCAATATGGTTACCGATTCTAAAGAATACAATTAAAAACATTTAAGAATTTCAATAAACAATTACAATCACACGGTAAACCTCATCTATATATTTTTCTTTTGGTAGTATATCACTGCCATTAAAAACTAATTTTCAATGTAAGTATCATTAACATACACAATAATATATTTACTTTCTATCTTTACATAATTTATAGAAATTAATATACTTTATTTTTAGGTTCGTTTTGAAAACGGGAGGAGAATACTTCCCGAAACGTTAACGTTAAAAGTTTGTACATTTTTTTAGAACATTTTTATATTTTTAAAATTTTGTTTGTTAGGCAAATTTATTACAAAAAAGAATCACTGAGAAATTTGTCTCCGTTTGGTTTTTTGTTTTTACCCAGTGATTCTTTATTTACATAAGAACAGATATTTTGATATTTTTTGAGTTTTAGATTGTGGCGAAAAATTGAAATAAAGGAAAAGAATTATATGATTAATGGCTAACGACTATGTATTTATTTATTGTTTTTATGTATATTTTTACGGTTACCATTAGGATATGTATTTAACTTCTGTGGATAGTTCGCACTAGACTTGTTAATATCCTGCTTTACACACACTAGATTCTTAGAATTTAAACTGGAGACTGATGTTCACAGCTGTTGGTTCCAAAATACATTTGTACGTTAACACCTTATTTTTTAGATTTAGACGGGATTTTCTGCCTATAAATCCAATGTCTCCGCTTTCTTCGTAAATAAAAAAGTATTTTTTATTGATCTTTAAACGAAGCATTTCTGATAGAAAAGGTTCCAGCTTGGCTGCTCAACAACGTATATAGATTTGCACTTTAATATATCACTAAATTAGTTCCCTCAAATTTAGCATATCATATAACAGGTTTTTTGAATTGACTGGGTTTTTCAATTCTTGAATAAAACACAGATGACGTTGTGAATTTATATAGGTCTAGTCTCATTTCAAAAATGTAATGTATGACATTTATAAAAGGACACAGTCGTAAACAATATAATAACGCGTTTAAAATTGTTGAATTATTTTATGAAAATCGGCGTTTAGTGAAAAATGCTTTTAGAAAATTACGTGATATTTAGGGTTTACAGAATCGTCCATCTGAAAGCACTATCAATCGAATTGTTAAAAAATACTAAGAAACTGGTTCGGTGGAAGATAAAAGAAAAACAATATATAGTCACAATGGTATGTGAAAGTGTTGTGTGTTTCCATTAGTCGACTTTTATATCAATTTGCCTTCACTGGAGTTTGGAGTTACTGTTTGGAATGCAGTAGGTGTAATCGGGCCATATTTCTTTCAGATTGCTGCTGGTGATTGCTGCTAGGCTATATCTCTGCTAATGAAATAATTGTTTTATTGAGAGAAACATTTCCTGGGCGAGTTATTGAGTATTGAGTCCAGATTCTTAAATTTTGAAAGTTTATCGATCCATTGATCGATTTTATTTTTCAAACTAGGATCTTCCGCCACAGCATTTAAAATCCAATTACAAAAATTAATACGCCTTTCAGTATCACCTGGTTGAATATTTTGGGTTGACTGCAAACGGAAGAGTTTCCTGTGGTCCTTTTTTAAAACTCGCATAACTTAATTTTTATTAAGTTGAATACCTTGACCGCGCTATTGGGCAGCTCAATGCTTAATTTATCATTGTTATTTAGCCAAAATTTAATTTAGCCAAAATTTATCAACTCACATTTATTTCGCCGATCTCTTTTAAGTCAAACGTTTCTAAAGTTCTGATGTGTTCAAATATCAACTCGTTTGGAAAGTAGAAGGTTACCTTAATAATAGAATCGTCTGTGATAGTCGTGCACTGCCACCTTTACATTTCCATTACAATATCCGCTTTTTTATAAATTATTATTAGGCGTAGAACATGCTAGTTTGGTTCATACAATTCGGGAAATCCTGCATATAGTCTTCGTCTATCCAACAATTTCTATTTGTTCCTCTCTGCCCAGTAAAATGTTGCCTCACTTCGATCCAGCTCCCCTCTTTAGGCCATTCGCCAGTTACTTTTTGTATTCTTCCTCGACTTTCCTTGGTTCTTCATGATATTCCACCTTTCTGTCTGATGCCATGAATGACCAATTGAACGGAGTTGAAATGCGATAATCTGTATAAATAAAAATGTAAATGTTCGTTTGTTCAAAATCTTATATTTCCGAAAATCTCTTCACCGATTGCTTTGAAATTTTGACGCAACGTTTCATTCGAATAAGCAATAATTTTCATATACCATTATATAGATGTCACACTTGTGCCAAACAGCGCCATCTGTTAGACGTAAAAGCAACACACGCTGTACTAAATATTTTACTGCAATGGGAGCGCCATCTGTTGAACGTAACAGCAACACACGCAATACAAAACATTGCTCATGCCGGACAGCGTGCTTCTTGACAGCTGCTGTCACTTACCTTTTTCAATGTTTCCGATTGCATTGTTAAATTGAATATTCCTTTTATTTCGATTTATTTTCACTTTGATTTAATTATTTAACCAGACTGCGCCACAGCAACGCGTGGCCGGGTACAGCTAGTGTTAAATAAAACAGTGTCCTTTCAAATATTTTTCATTACCGCCTCGTGTTGGAACTTTTTTAACTGACACCTTAATCATTTCACGCTTCTTCCTATTTCAACCGAATAATGGAAAGTGTTTTGTAAGTTATTACATCCGTTCATGGCTGAGATGGTTTATAGACATTTTTTTTTGATAATTATCTCATTAACTGTTTTTTCTGTTGCCGTTAAAATTCTTATATTAATTTAGATTGCAAGTATAATTAATGTTGGAAAGCTTATAACATTGCGTGAATTAAATAGGCGTCTGAATTGAAAAGATATATTTTTGATAAAATAATATACGAGGTTCAATGTTTCCATTTCAACTTAACCAAACTCGAACAGTTTTATCACTAAACACCAAGTCACATGTTTTAACTTCCAATTAAGAAAAGGGTTGTCAAGAATATGATCAAAGGCATATTGGACAAACTGAAAGATCCATATTAACCAGATCCAGATTAACCAGAGTACGAGAGCTAGCGACGTCGTGAAAACGAGAATTTTAGGTAAGCTGGTTTTTTGATATACCCTCTCTTTCGCTCTCTCGGCCAGCTTGCGTGCTACCTGGCTGGTGGTAGAGGTTGCATTTATCTGTGCGCATAATACCTATACAAGTAAAACTATTAATTTAAAAAAAATTTTTTTTTTTTCGTTTTCACTGACTTTTATCAACTTTTAGAAACATACATTTATAAGGTGTTATTAAAAAAAAAATCAAAATCGGTATGGCTGAAATTTTAATGTGATATTATTTAAATATTAAGAAATTTAAAATTAATTTGCCAGACAATAATTCGATTGTTAAACCAGGAGCCAGACCGATTTAAAGCTGCATAGTATTGCGGGGTATTATGCTGGTAGTCAGAGAGATAATTGCAAGCAAAGTAGATTGCTGGGAAAGAGACAGAAAAACATTGAGTTAACTTTTGTAGCTTTATAGTATAAAAACAATGAAATTTGAGCATGAATACAATTAGAATCAGACTAAATTAAAATGAAGGAAATTAAGAAAGTAAAGAAAGAAAGAAAAAAATTAAGAAATTAAGGTATCAAAAATTACATTTTTTATTTTAAATGCTTTGATCATCACACGCCAATTACAACTGAATAAAGTTTTTTCATTCTTTAATTGTGTAACAAAAACTGGTGCATCTTTATAGTCTTCGTAGTCGTCACAGCTCTCATTATCATAATTATTGTCATCATATTGTCTATTGCCGCTTTCTATTATTTTACCATCTTTAAGGAAATAAAAAAAAGCAACTGATGATGGTAATTGATCTCCAACAAACCAGACGAAATCATATTTATCATCGTTGATTGTCCAATTGGAAGCTAGTGGTGATAAAAATGTTGGATGTTTCAAGTGAGCGTTTCTCCACAATTTTGTCATATAACGAATTCGTAATAAATGCTGTTGCAATTCAATTTTCTGCGGTGGTAGGTTTGCTGAATCGAAATTTCAATTTTTTTTTCTAAATTATCATCAGAATTTTTAGATTAGAAGATTAGAAATATTAGAAAATAAACTCATACATATTACAAATAAATTTTTCTAAGATGACAAATGAATGCTCGATTAATTTTTCGTCATCTGTAATAATATTTTGTCTTCTGGAAATGCTTTAATATTTTTTCTTCAAGATAATGCTTTGTCATTAAACTTACATCCCATTGAGGCTGAAGTTTTAACTCATGTTCCAAGTCATTATTGTACGTGTCCCAAAGAAAAGATAACAACAAACAACTTTTTTTTTACAACTTCTTCCTCTATTAATATTACAATATTATTGAAAATAGATTTGTGAATGTTTCGATTGTTATACCAGGAAGTATGTGGAGAATCTGTAAGTACTTTATTGTAATAGTTCAAATATCCTAATTCACACAAATGATTGATTTTTTGTAACAACTCTCCATCTTCCACTTTTGTCATCCACTCTGTTATTTCTTCATGAATTTTTGCGTCGTTTGAAGAATGTACACTTATTGCTTTGTTAAATACCTTTAACACTTGAACTTGTTTCTATAACATCTCAATTCTCAGTCAAGGGAATTTCATTACATGAGTCAATTTCTTGCATATTTACATCATAATTGAAACTTGGAGCATCATCTTTTAACGTTGTCTCACTAACATTTAATGGAGTATTTGATAATGAAGGAGTTGAACTAGATGTGCTGGGAATATCTGCTAGTGATAAAGAATTAATGCTAGATAAATTACGATACTTAGCCATTAAGGCCGTAAAACTACTATAACATTGTCTATGATGACGCCATCTTGAAAGCTAGCCGTCGTAGCAGGTTTCGCTGTCAATCTTTCTCGCACAACTAACGCGCAGCTGACTGAACTCTTCCAGCATGTCTCCTCTCTTTTACGTTTTAAATCTGTCTGGCTTTTGGTTTAACAATCGAATCATATTATCATATCGTAAGGATTCTTTACCGAGCGGCCCCCCGTATAACTGCTGAAGAGAAGGCTTTTCGGAACCTTCAAAGCCACCCGCCGATGATTCAACACCGGCACAGTCCGTAAAAGAAGAAAGGAAATTTGCCGGAATTAATGGCGTTTATTTTAGACTATTCTAGAGGGTAAAAAATATCCTTTCTTTTAGTAAGAAAATAAAATTCATTATAAATAGTCAGTTCAGTTTTAGTTTAGAGTTCGTCGAGAAGACATTGTCGAAATAAATAGATCATACATTTTGAGAAATAATTACGAGTAGTTTTATGGTGAGTATATAGTGGGTTAACTAAATACAGTTAGAACATTTTTATATTTTTAAAGTTTTACTCGTTAGACAAATTTATTACAGAAAAGAATCAGTGAGAAATTTGTATCCGTTTGGTTTTTTGTTTTTACCCAGTGATTCTTTATTTACATGAGAACAGATATTTTTGATATTTTTTTAGTTTTAGAGCGTGGCGAAAAACCCCCCAAAAAAAGAAAAACATAAATACAGTGTTGTCATTTTAAGTGATTTAATAAACTTTTTGTAATAGACTGAAAGATTGTTTATTTAACACCTAAACGAACAGAAGAAACGTTACAATATTATCATCATATTAAAATTTCAGCCATACTGAAATATTAGTTTTTTTTAATAAAAAAATAGCATATGGCACATTATTAACAATTATAAAAATGTCTGGCAATTATAAATTTTAATTATTATTATAATTGCTCAACTTTTAAAAATGTCTGGCAATTATATTTTTAAAAGTTGATAAAAGTCAGTGAAAAAGAAAAAATCTTAAAATTATTTGAAAACTTAATACTTTAGCTGTATAGGAATTATGCGCACAGGTGAATTCCCTCTACTGTCTGCCAGGTAGCCCGCGAGCTGACCGAGAGAGCGAAAGAGAGGGCATATCAAAAAACCAGCTTACCTAAAATTCTCTATCGAAAACCTTGCTAGCTCTTAGACTATAAAGAATACATAGAATTAGATGATGTTAATGTGGTTAGCGAAACGCGCGTCGAAAATTAAAAAAAAACTGATTTAAGGTTTGATGGTAAATCCCTTCGAGTTTTATTTACGAGGTATTAAATAAAATTCACTTAAATACTTATAGTGTTTATTAATGTTAGAACAAAATCGTGAGGTGTTCTAGGTTAGTCATCTATGATGTGTTTTCTACCCTCTTTGTCATTAAACTTATACAGTAACAATTCATCAGTAAGATATTCTCTTGAAATACCATCGTCGCAAGCGTAGGTACTAATATCACTGCACAATGTCCCTAAGGGACACTCCTGAACCTTCCTAAAAAATAACAAACATATATTGTCATAGCAATATCACATACAATATAGAATTGACCGGTTTTTTGAATTCTTGAATAAAACATAGATGGCTTTGTAAATTGCCTAGGTCTAGATCCATTTCAGAATAGAAATGTAAGACATTTACAAAAATGGAGTCGTACACAATATAAAAACGCGTTAAAATTGTTGAATTATTTTATGAAAATAAGTAGACTGGCGAGGGTGTGTGATATTATGCAAGAATGAATACTCAGATATTTTCGACACATTGAATGTGAGTTGAAAACCTGATCGAAAGAACTAAAGCTGAAGGAAAACGATAGCAATGATGAACAGACAGATTGAAACAACTAATGAGAAAAAAAATGGTGGTTTTGATGTGTTAACGTCATTGAGGTTTTCTTTCGATTTCCTTAAGAGATGTGAAGCGGTTAATAATAAATATATATATATATATATATATATATATATATATATATATATATATATATATATATATATTTATTAAAAGTCTGTGACATCATTGGAAGAGTAAAACAGTTGAAATGGAGATGGGCAGGCCATATAGCGAGGCGATGGGACGACAGATGGACCAAGGCAATCCTGGAGTGGATACCGCTTGATCGCAAACGTCCGCGAAGAAGACCGAAAGCACGATGGATTGATGACATCGTTAAGTATATTGGACCCGAGTGGCAGAGGAAAGCCCAGGACCGTGAAGGTTGGAAGCATGCTGAAGAGGCCTTCATCCTGCAGTGGATTGATGCGGGCTGATGATGATGATGATGATGATATATATATATATATATATATATATATATATATATATATATATATATATATATATATATATATATATATATATATATATATATATTAGTTGGTTGATGACTGAAGACGAGCCCCACCCATCCCTTCAACATTGGACGCAGTCCAAAGAAATCTGACATTGCATGCATATATATATATATATATATATATATATATATATATATATATATATATATATATATATATATATATATATATATATATTACCTATAAGAGAGTATATAAAAGAGAGATTAAATAAAAGTACTTAACTAAACGCGCAACAACTGACTACCTGTGAAGCCAGGGAGAGAGAAGGATGAAGAAACGTTGTTTCTAGCTAACTCATAACTCACTTACTCATCTACTTAGGAAAACAAAGACATACGAACTAAGGGATTTAAAGTAAGAGGGTGAACATAGGAATGAGGAATATATAATGTTAAAGAATTAATTGAAAACACGTTGTAGCATGACACAATGAAAGGTTGAAGAGAGAGCTCGTGTGGAAAATTGTATTATGACATGAGAAAAATGTCAACTTATTTTTACTAATTTACTTTTAAGTTCAATTTATGTTTTCTGGCTGATAAACGTCATTCGAAAGGGTGCAAGATAAAGTTTTTTTTAAGTACCATTGCATATCCGTTTCCACGACAGCGCATGCACTTTCCATAATCAGTATTTCCCTTAAACACCATATTATTTTTATTAACATTTTATCCGTACTTCGTAGGGAGACCATGTTTTCCCAGGTGTGACGGTCAATAATGCTTAATTTTTTCTCAAAAGAAAACACTGTTAATTTAGGAGAAAGGCCAAAAGTGGTTTATTCAAAGTAAGCGCGTTCAAAGTGCGTGAGACATCGATGAAAACAAGTGGTAGTAGTCGGAAGGGGCCAAGTCTGATAAGTACGACGGGTGGGGCAAGAGCCCCACCCAAGCCTTTCCAGCCAAATGCAGAAATGGTATCTCTGACCTATTTCGCTGTGTGTGATGGGGCGTTGTCGTGCTGCAAAATCACTTTTCCGTGTCTTGTAGCCCATATCTTGTATACATGGTTTAAATTGGTCATTTGTTGACGGTACCAACGGTATTAATTGTTTTATCTGCCTTCAAAAGCTCATGGTACAGGACACCCATCTGATCACACCAAATGCACAGGATTGTCTTCTTTCCAAAGCGACTCGGTCTCGATTTTTTGCGTTTTGGGTTCTCGAAATATATCCATTTTTCGTCTCCAGTCACGATCCGATCCAAAAAGTTTTTCTTTCATGCAGAGAAAGTAAAATTTCGTACACCGTTTTTCGTTTTCTCATCTGTCTGTCGTTCAGCTGGTGTGGTACCCATTTTCCTGCTTTCTAAATCTTTCCCATGGCATACAGCCGACCACAAATAGTTCGGCGACCAATATGTAACCTCTTTGTTATTTGTTGTTGTGTTTGCACATCGTTTGCACACATTTTTCGGTTGACCTGAGCGTTTTTTGATTTCATGTTAAAATCACTATTTTTGAACCATCAAAACCAACGCCCACAAGCGTCTTGCGTTGGGATATCGTCACCGTGACTTTCCACAATTATACGATGGCTTCTAATGGTATTCTTTTGATTGAAAAAAAGAAAAATAGGACGTGCCGCAAATGTTTTTTATGTGGCTCGAAACTCAACATGTTTACAATACGAAAATAATATGATGCTATGATGCCATCAATGGCGTTTTGAAAGGCACTGTTGCAGCAACATAATGACATAAGAGATTAAACTGTAAAATGATCCTGGTTTACACCGCGATCTCTTATACAAATTTGAAATTATTAACCCTCACACCTGGTATCTTTTGTAGAAATAAAAAATATTTATGAAACATTGCATAGTGGGCTCATGGAGAATATTAAAAATATTCAAAAAACAAATAAATTTTTGAATTTTTGTAAGTTTTAAAGCAACTGAAGGATTAACCAAAGGATTTGGTTTCGAAGCTGAAGGATTTCGAACGTTCAACTCGAGCCCGACTGATCACAGTTTAAGACTGACTGAGCATTTAAAGAATATCGTCGGTTAATTAATTAAGTCATAGATTATTACTGGGAAGGAATATGAAAAATATTCAGTTAATGGAAAACACTTAACCCTGTTACAGAGTATTGTTGATCTCCGGATTTTGTACATTGGTAATATTTCTCTGCATTCAGACAAAAGAACGGTTTCTTTCCACAGCTGATTTCTTTACAGTTTGTCGAAACCTACAAACTCACTTAAGCAATTTTCTACAAATTAAGACGTATTTTTTATTACTTACTATCAAATGGAGAACAATAATTAAAATAGCGAAATATTTCATCTTCGCAAATCGACTGTCGAATATAAAGTAAAATCGTACCGGATCGAACTCTGTCCTTAAAACCGTTCAATACTGCATTAACTGTAAAAATCTATTTTCAGATTGTTTATAAATCGAATATATTAAAAAGCGTTCTCAGTATCCCATTATTTCTGGTATATAATAAACAACTTTTTACTGAGCGTCTTAAAAGAAACATCATTATCGCAGTGTTTATTTATTCAATTATTTTAATTGTATTTTACAGATACGAACAATACAGAGGCATTGCCAAATATTCACTGTCATTTTATTTGTCATTATAATTGATAATTTTGATAGACTGATTATAATTTATTTTATAATTACTTGGTTAATTTTTGTCGTCTTTCTGCTTGAATAGGCATTTATTAATTCACATATTTTTTTTGGAAATCGCTTCCCATTGATTGGAAATATCTGGAAGTGAAATTACTTCCTGTTATAATTCGAACAGTGCGGTCTGTATATAATACACTGTACTGTAAGGAAGTTCTTGACACTGAGGGAAGAACGCGCAACAGTGCCAGTTTCGGGTATGAAAGCATGTGAAAACCGCACGAGATACCCACTCAAAGAGCTAAACAAAACATAATGGATAACCTCTGATATTGAGTTATGTAATGGGTACAAAGGGAGAACGCGCAATGTACCTGCTCCAGATACCACAAAAGCAAAACAGCATTTACCCACTTTATAGTAGAGTTTGGAGAGTGGAACATTTAGTATTGATCAAAACTTTAATCAAGAAACATTGTTTTAAATATTATCTAAAATGAACAGTGACAGATTTAATTCAATTGTACTTGAATATTTGGTAATAATCAAAACAGTATTCTCTGAGAAAAAGAAATAGAACTGATTTTTAAATACTTCTCGAAACTACTAAAATCAATAGAAGACAAAATGTTTAATGAAAAACTCACTTACATAGTAATCATTTAATATTAATGAAAACATTAAATAGAAATAATAGAGATAATAGAGCTTTAAATATATCTCAAAACTAATATAAATCGATAGAAACTAAAGTGTTCAGTGACAAACTCAGCTTAGAAATTATTCGGGAACGACACGACACGGCACTTGTTCACAGTATGAATTAAAAAGTTGGTTTCAAATACTGAAATGAAGCCATCTCTAATGATGCCCCACCATTATCGTATATCAGGTGGTATTTACCCTTAGGTGTTTCCGAAGCTTTTCGATAGCGAATTTTTAAGCGAATTCATATTGAGTATATACACAACACAACCCAGTGTCAATAAAGCGAAAAATGAAATGTAGTAGGCACCTGGTCCAATGTGATAAAAACCATCCTTAACAAAAAAAGTGATAACACTATTGTTTTGCCTGAGATGGAACAAGAGATCGGAAACTGTAAATTAAACAGACATATTTCTTACATTTGTATGCTAAAAGACCTTCTAAACAAATGATAGATCTATGGTTTTGTTTGAGATGAAACGGGGTTCAGGAAAAAATATACTGAACAAAAATATTTCTTACAGTACTATTTATCATGCAAATTAGTTATATTTTTGAAACGGCTTAATTGCTGCCTTCTTTATTTTTACGTTACTTTAAGTTACATTCCACACTCAAATGTAAGGAACAATAAAACAACGGGACAAAATGAAAGGATTTTTTTTTTTTAATAATTTTTTATCAAAAAATATTACAAAATGGCGGATATCGGTAAAACCACTGGAGTTAGATTAGGACATTTTTCAGGAAATATGTTTAAAATTAATAGCAGAATATAAAAATAGATGAACCTATAGGGTGTTCAATAAGAAAAAAACAAAACTACATTCTGCCATGGTTTTGTGAGACACCCTATATATATATATATATATATATATATATATATATATATATATATATATATATATATATATATATATATATATATATATATATATATCATCATCATCATCATCATCAGCATGTATCGATCCACTGCAGGATGAAGGCCTCTTCAGCATGTTTCCAACCTTCACGGTCCTGGGCTTTCCTCTGCCACTCGGGTCCAATATACTTAACGATGTCATCAATCCATCGTGCTTTCGGTCTTCTTCGCGGACGTTTGCGATCAAGCGGTATCCACTCCAGGATTGCCTTGGTCCATCTGTCGTCCCATCGCCTCGCTATATGGCCTGCCCATCTCCATTTCAATTGTTTTACTCTTCCAATGATGTCACAGACTTTTGTTTGTTCCCTGATCCATGCGCAGGACTTTCTGTCTCGTCTTGTAATGCCAAGCATACATCTTTCCATTCGCCTCTGTACCACCCGAAGTTTTTGAATTGATTGCGATGTGAGTGTCCAGGTTTCACTTCCGTATGTCATAACGGGTAGAACGCACTGATCGAATTCTTTTCTTTTCAGGCAAAGTGGGAGTCTGCTCTTAAACACTATGTTGAGCCTACCAAATGCCTGCCAGCCACATTTAACATGCCGTTCCACCTCCCGGGCGGTATTCCCCTCCATTGAAATCCTCTGCCCAAGATATATAAAGCTCTCCACAATCTCTAAATCCCTTCCTAAAACTGAAATTCTTCTGTCCTGAGCGAAGTTATTGAACATAACCTGATTCTTTTTCAGGTTTATTTTCAAGCCAAATGGTTCGCCAGCCCTTTGCAGTTCTTGTATGCGTCTTTGCAACTCCTCTGGGTCTTGTGAAATGAGAATAATATCATCTGCAAATCTAAGATGGTTTTAGTTTGCACCATTGATCTTTACACCATCCTGTTCCCAATCCAGTTTACGGAATACTTCTTCAAGGCCAGCCGAGAAAAGAATAGGCGATATTGCGTCATCCCGCCGTACACCTCGTTCTATATTAATTCTCACTTCAAGATCATCAAGGTGAAATGTGGCTGTAGCTCCATCATATATCGATTCTAATAGGTTTACATAGGCTCTCTCTACACCTTGGCTAAGCAGTGCATCCATTATCGCATGCTTTGAGATGGAATCAAATGCTTTTTCGTAGTCGATAGAAGCCAAGCACAGTGGCATGGTGTATTCGTTGTGCCTTTCTATGACCTGCTGTACAACCTGGATGTGATCCATTGTACTGAATCCACTTCTGAATCTTGCTTGTTCTCTTGGTTGTGCGTCATTCAGTTTTTTTTTAATATTCTTTTAGAAATTATCTTAGTGAAAACTTTGTACATCGCTGATAGGAGGCTTATTCGACGGTAGTTCTTTAAATCTTCCTGTGCTCCTTTTTTATGTAAAAGGATCACTTCTGCATTTTTCCATAAGTCAGGTACTTTTTGTTCTTTGAGGCATTTTGAGTATAATTTTGCCAGTGTTTTATGTAACGTCCGACCACCAGCTTTTAGCATTTCGACAGTTACACTATCCTTTCCAGGAGCTTTGCCGTTCTTCATCAATTCTATAGCATTTGTTACTTCCTCCACTAGGATATCTGGCATTATATATTGTTCTTCCGTGGGTATTGCTGTCCCTGACTGGCTCTGATCTTCATATAACTGGGAATAAAACCTTCTGACAATCTCTAACATTTGGGTACGCGTCCTGCACACTGTGCCATCCTCACGCTTTAAAGCATATTTTTGCGTTCTTTTGTTTCTCAGCTTCTGTTTAGCTTTGTTAATTCCTTATTTTTCTTCCAGGGTTTTTTGTACTAGCTGAATATTGAATCGGCGCGTGTCCTCTCTGATACGTTTTCTTATAGTTTTGCAGAGCTCAGTGTACTCGACCCTGCCAAAAGGACTATCTGCATTTCTCATTGCTCGTTGTTTCTTCATTAAATCAATGGCCTCACTGGAGATTTTTGTTTGTTTGAGACATTTTTCTTCTGGTGCTATTGAAGCAGCCGTTTGAAGTACATTGTTGGCGATTTCTTCATATTGAACTGATATTTCCACCTCCTCTGGATCTTGTAACGCAGCAAACCGGTTTGACAAAGCAATCTCAAAATCGCTTCCCCTCTCCAGCAATTTTCCAGAATCCACCTTGCCCTTCTTTGATCTTACCATTCTTTCGCGCTCTTTTTGACAGTCAATCTGAACCCTTACTCGTACCATTCGGTGGTCACTTCCAACATTAAAATTGTTAAGGACAGTACAATTTGTAAATATTGTTTTATCGTTGGTCATGATGTAGTCAATTTCGCTTGTGAGCCCAGGTGGACTTTTCCATGTCCATTTTCTGCTGATATTTTTCTTATAGAATGAATTCATAATATATAGTTCTTGCCCTTCAGCAAAATCAACTAATCTGTCACCTCTATTGTCTCGCTCACCAGTTCCATATGGGCCAGTTGCATTTTCGTCTGTTCTTGTTGTTCCAATTCTGGCATTAAAATCACCCATCAGGATTTTGTACCTACATTTCTCCTTGTATAAAAGCTGGGCCACATCATCATAAAATTCCTCAATTTCCTCATCTTTATGGGTTATAGTTGGTGCATAAGCTTGGACGATTTGAAGCCTAAACTTTTTATTCAGCTGAATGACGCATTGGACTAATCGGTCGGATGTACTTTCAAATTTTACCACACTGTCCTTCAGCTTTCGATTGATGAGGAATCCAATTCCGTCACATCGGCCATTTTCCGTACCTCGAGTGTAGAGTACGTGTCCAGTTGGTTCCAGTTTGATTAACTCTTCACCCTTTCTTCGTGTTTCACAGAGCCCAATAATATCCCAATGTATGTTGTCAAGTTTGATTAACAGTTCTTGCAATCGGGCCTCTGTTTTCATAGTCCGTATATTTAACGTTGCAATGTCAAAAGTCCAATGGCAGCCTGATCTAACCCGGTGATTCTTAGCACCCTCTGCCTTGAGGCAGGTCTTCTCGCTGCCATAGGGAGTTGCCCCTTGGCCTCTGGGGAATGAGGGCCGTGTTTGAGGTTGTACTGTCATATTTCAACATATTGAAATACCATGTTGAAGGTATGGACCGTAATCTGCCACGCTGGTCCAATGCGGGTTGGCAGATTTTGGATCATGTTAGTCTGAAGCCTCCGCCTTGACCTGTCCGCCAGGGGTGACCCTCCCAGGAGCATAGACTCCAGGCGGCATAGCTCAAAGCTTCATTGCCCTACTTAAACCCATTTACCACGTCAAGGTCTGATCCACAAAGGGGATATATATATATATATATATATATATATATATATATATATATATATATATATATATTTCTTTATTTTTTTTTCTTGACCGTTTTTAATATTATTATATTGTTTTTTTTTAGAATTTTCGGTCAATTATTATTTTTATATTATTTTGTTAACGTTTCGGTTTATAAACCATCTTCAGAACAAAAAGGTAACAACTTTGTAAAATATGTCAAATTCAAAAATGTGTCAACTGAAGATTAGACAAATAATGTCATAGTTCATTTAAAAAAAATAGGAAATTAATTTTCCAATAAGATATAGCTGGTAGGTTTTTGAATATGAATTTGTATTATTTGTTAAAGTGATCTAGTGATAGAAAAGTGGTCGAAAAATGGCTAAAATGAGATAAGTGTACTATGGTCTGCTCCAATGTCTTGTACGCACTTATATGCATTGTGAAACCATATATAATATAAATATATATATATATATATATATATATATATATATATATATATATATATATATATATATATATATATATATATGTTTATATTTTCAATAAAATATATTTTCTCCCAAAAATGGATTTATAGGAATTGTTCAAAATTAAAAAAGGGCTGCCCTGAAAAGTTGCGATTTTCGACTTACCAACTTATTCCCTGTGACTACAGATAAAATCTACTATATTTTGAAGTCCCATCCTTCATATGAACATATGTGAAGTTTCAAGTCGTCAGTCTCAATTCATTCGTATAAAAACAGTACCTTAAAGTAAAGGTATCAGTGTTATTTTTTAAAATGGAAAATATTGAAAATCGTACATTACATTCTTTGTAAAAAAAGATTTAAAGCCAATGGAAATTCATAGTGAAATGATAAATGTATTAGGGGAGTCTGCTTCTTCAAAAACAATGATTTGTAATTGGGTAGGTGAGTTTCAATGTGGTCGTACAAGCCTGGATGATAATCCTCATTCTGTACGTCCAATAAGTGCAACCACTAAACAAATAATTAATTCTATACATGATATGGTTATGGATAATAGACAATTGACTTTTAGTGAAATTACTAAGGCCATGAATATCTCCACTGAACGGGTGTTTGGTTAAAGAAGAAAACATTATTTTTCATCCAGACAGCCTCAAAAAATTCCTACGTGGCAAGCGTTTTTCATCAAATGCAGAAGTTATAGCAGCCGTGGATGAATATTTTGAAGGACTTCCAGAAAATCACTTCAGAGATGGAATAATTGAATTGGAAAATCGCTGGAAAAATGAATTGAGCTTAAGGGAGAATAAAATCATTTTTTCAACTATAAACTTGTTTTATCATTTCCGCTTTGAACTAATCCTATATAAGAATTTATGAACACCATAGTTTCGAGTCCAATAAACCAGAACACGCGAACAATATTTGACGATAAAAATAATTTGAAACGAGGCATTAAAATGGATTCGGGTTGGAATATGTTTAAATAAATCGCCTCCCCGCATTTTCGATGAGAAAGCACAAAAATAATCGATTTCGCAATATAACTAAAACCAGAGTGACATCACGGAAAAAGTTTCCCTTTTCACATACCAGACTGAAAAGTAAATTTTGTCTTGGTACCAACATTTTCTTATCACGATGGTATCACCATGGGGGTACAATTCGCGGAAGCGTATCCCTTCCATTTTACTTCGTATAAAACTACTTGATTATATTTTTATGTATAGCAGTGTTCACATGATGTTCATCTTGTAAAAAATACGATTTTTCGACATGAACAATACAACCAAATGGTGAGAAATTCGCTGTAAGCAGGGATATTAACGATATCGTAAGGAAAAAGCGTGTTTGCGGGTACCACTTACACACATTTCAGCGGTACCAGTGCTGCGGATGAAGAGTACCATTGGTACTGTTTGAAGACGAGGTGCTTTCTCTTGTTGAACTTTTTTTTTATAGCTTCAAGGTTGCAGGTGGAAGGCGTTATTGTGACCAGTGACTTTTTTAAATTTAATTCGGTGGTTTTGTGTTATTTTTTGTGACTGTTATTTTTTTGAAATTGATTTTATTGTGATTTTTTGGGTAAGTCATATACCTAGTATTTTTTTTATAAAAACATAGTTTATTATGAGGATGGTTTCGGGATTTTCTTGATGGAAATTTATAATTAATTGTATAAATAAAATAAAGTTGTTTAATTTGCATTTATATTTTCCTCTAAAATATATCGCGTTTCGCTACACTGTAGCTTTTTCGGTGTTTTAGAGAAAAATATAAGTGGAAATTAGGGAACTTTGTTTTATTTATACAACAGTTTATTATGCTATGTGAAAAATCACGACATTCAAGAGTTCAATAAATTAAATATCTTCGTTTCCATTTTTTTTTATTGAGAATTAAACATTCGATTAGAGAAATATCGGGAGAATATGGAGGTAACAGTTACAGGGCGGGATGTTTTTTCCTGAGTTTTGTGTTACCTTTGAAAAATAAAAATTTCTATCGATTTTTTCGGTAAGTTTTTCTTTCAACATGACCTGCATTTAAAAGTATTGCATTCTAAAAATCTGTTAATTGGGTTGTTTGACATAGTTGCTTTTAAGGAATACAGTTTTAAGAAAGTTAATTCTCCATGATGAAGTCCAGTTATGCAAAAGTTAGGGAATACAAAAAACAAAGTGTTTAATAACTATAGAGAGCCAAAGACTAGGAGCTATATATATATATATATATATATATATATATATATATATATATATATATATATATATATATATATATATATATATATATATGATACTATATATATATATATATATATATATATATATATATATATATATATATATATATATATATATATATATATATATAGAAATATATATAATAAATAATAATAAATTATTTATAAAAAATTCAAAACAATTAGGTTATAATAAAAAATAAAAAAGGTAGAATAATTGTTAAATATGTCAAAAGTCAAATATGTCTTTTAAAAATTAAAAAAAAAATGGACACATTTCAAAAAATTCAAAAAATTAATTGTTTAATTGATATTGGTAGGTTTTTAAATGTAAGTTTGTATTTTTTTTTTATATAAAAGTAATTTTTATTTTAGAAGTAATCTGATGATGGACCGTTGTAGAACCGAAACGTAAATAAAACAATAAAAAATTAAAACTTATTTACACTGATCGAAAATCCCATTAAATAAAATAATAATATATATATATATATATATATATATATATATATATATATATATATATATATATATATATATATGTGCTTGAACTAAAATATAATGTCAAATGTAATGTGATTCTACTTCTTCATCAGGATCTGATCCACAACTTCTTGAGAACATCAGTTGAGGCCCTAACCCAACATTTTTAACAACTACCAGAGAACCTCACTTAATAACTTAGAATTAATTAAATGATTTCGTACGTGACCTGGGATTGTCAAAACAAAAATCGAAACTTCTTGGTTTCAGACTTCAACAGTGGAACCTGTTAGATAAAAATGCAAATATTTTACTATACCGAACACGGAATGTAACATTTTCAAGTTTTTATAAAATGGAAGGATCGCTATGTAACATGTACCTAACAAAAACCTATCTAGTCCTTTAGTTCATTAGTGACAATGACATCAGTGTCAATGAAATAAATATATGACAACTTAGCAACCATACTAAATCGGGTTAAATATGAATAGAATCAGTGGGATATTTGTCAGGGTTTAAAAGTGATAGGTATATTGCTAGGACTTCAAGGGAGTTTTACAAAGTATTGCTATTTTTATGTCTATGGGACAGTACGGCAACAAAAGAACGTCACAGTAAGAAAGATTGGCCTGATAGAGCTTTCGAACCTTTTACTTCAAATATTAAATATGACCTCTTAACCCAAAAAACTTGCTTCTTCCCCCCTTCCATATTAAGCTTGGACAAATGAAAAACTTTATCAACGCTATGGACAAAGAAGGTAATGGTTTCAAGTATCTAAAAGAAATATTACCTCAATTAATTGATGCAAAATTAAAAGAAGGTATATTTATTGGACCTCAAATAAGGAAGCTTGTCCGTGATTTCCGTTTTCAAGAAAAATTAAAATTGGTAATAAAAAAATAATAAAAAAAAGGGAATTGGTAGCTTGGAAGTGTTTTGTAAACTTAATTCGAAGCAGGAGTTTTGTTCTATCTCATTCTATCATCTTTTTGCAGGTAATAATTCGTAGACGTGAGATGATCTTCTGACTCCATTTGAGAATCAGCCTCCTGTGCAGAATGATCCACTTGCTCATGTTGAGAATCATCTTCTTGCTCGGTTTCATATCTATCCTCTTGCATTTCATTCAAATTATGAACATAATTTTTTTCAAAAATCATTTCAATTTGATTTTCATCCATCTTGCTGTAAATTATAACTTGAAATTAATAAAAAGAGGTTTAAACTATGCAATGTAATACAAAAACTATAAAAAACAAAGCAATATTATAAGGATGATGAAAGTTATTACTTATACTAAAAGTAGCCAAATATGGCGACACGTGTTACTCGCGTGAACGCACTTTGCGCACTGAAGTGAAGGTAACAACGCTGAAGTTATGCAGCTAACGAGAAAGTACAAACTATGGACGTACAAAATAAAAGAAAAAAACAAAAACCTATTTTGTCGGTCTCACAGACCACCACGCGGGTATAGGAAGGTTAAATAGGAATTCTCGAATTAAAGTGCATTTCAAGATATATCGTTGACCGATTGGTTACAATAAACTCTTACAACCCCTGCCGTAACGAAACCCGGCAAAGTTGCACGAACCGTAAACCTGACCGGGCTTAATAAAATAACCGGTAAAAAGATAAAATTAATTTTATATATGGTTTAGAAGTTTCGAAATATTTTAGTTTAGTATCATTCTTTTCTTAAACAGTGCAGTTCTATAAGTTCGATCATATTTTTTGTTATTCCAAACGTGCTAAAAATGTGGCGTTCTTAACAAGATAATGATCATTGTGCCTCCGGTAGTGCTAATTTTAAAAGAAAACATTTATCGCCCGATGCTAAGCAAGTTGTTAAAAATGTGTATGTTTCTTTATTGAATAGGGGGCTTAATGTAAATACAACCGCAGTAGAAATGTCTTCATTAACGAAAACTTCGTTCTCTACAGTTAAAGATATTATGACGAATCCAATTAAAGCCAAAAAAGCCCATACTGATTCTGGTAAAAGCAAATGTGTTGACGAAAGCGACAAAGACTTCATTCAAAACAAAATTTATGCTATGTATGAAGAGCACACTGTGCCTATATTGCATTCATTGCAACAGCGACTACGGAAAGATGAAACCAACATTCTTTGCAGCAGAACTAGCCTGCGGAGAATATTATCTCAAATGGGTTTTGCATTTCGGAAAAAATAAACAAATATTAATGGAATTACAACGATTGCGACTATGACGGTTTAACTACTTAAACTATATAAAAAATTCAGATTAGAAAATCATCCCATTATCTACCTTTACGAAACATGGTTCGATACACATGAGACGCCAGCAAAAGGATGGGTAGATACATCAGGAAAATGCCAAACCAAAGCTCCATCGAACTAGGGAAAAATAACTACAATTTTACATGCTGGTTCCAAAGATGGATGGGTTCCAAATTGTTTACGGTTGTCCTCCAAAAATAATTAACATTTATCTTTGGATGTCGTCATGGTACATCACAGCAGAACTTTTTGAAGATTGGTTTAAAAATAGACTTTTGCCCAATGTGCCTAAGGAAAAAGTAATTGTAATGGACGATGCTAGTTATCATAACCCTCAAAAAAATAAAGTTCCTAATGCAAATAGCACTAAATTGGAAATTCAGAAATACATGTTAAAAAACGATATATACTTCGAAAATACATATAAAGAATGTGATCTAGAAATATTAATGACATTTAATATTGAAAAGTTTTATGCCTTCCCCCGTATTACTGTATTTTTAATCCAATTGAGCATATGTGGCATCAGCTAAAATCTAATGTTAGGGCAGAAAACATTTCTCCGACTCCAAGTGCAAATGCTGCAACATTAATTAGGAAGATTGTAGATAGTATTCCCAAGAAAAGTTGAATAAATTCTATTAACCATGTTATTAAAATAGAAGATTCCTATGTATCATTTACTAATAATATAAAAGCACTTTAAATGTAGATCAAAGTGACAGCGAGAGCGAAACCGAATTAAATTTAAGTTTTTTTTGTACTAATTTTTATTGTACTAATAGATAAATTTATTTATTTATTTATTTATTTTTATTGAATTAATAAATTAAAAATACACAAACCAATAAACAACGTTTTTGTCATACATAATAATCATAATAATAGTAATAATTTAATCATAATTTAACAATATTTTATTTGTCCCAAAATTATTGAAAAAAAACCACTCCGGCTCTGGCGCCTTTTAAGAAACTAGAAATATTTTTATTCAGATTTATTGGGGCAATTAACATTTTGCGGAAGGGCAACGAAATATTTTGAAAAGGACTATACTTGTCGAAAATTCTGTTCTATTACGCTTTCGCCGTATATTTAAATTTTCAGACTGACAGACAGACTCGTCCTGCTTGAAATACAATAAATTATTTTGGACAAAACCTTTCAACAAATTATTTACATATTATTTTGAAAGTGAATGTTGTTCTGGGAGAGAATCCTCTTAAAATCAGTCAAATATTTTATTGAGAAATAGAAAGTAATCTCGAAATGATCAAGAACCAAAAATAAGTGAAAAAAAAAAGGAAAATACTTTACGTAACATATTAGAATTGCACGTTATGTTATAAGGAACCAAAGGGTGTTTAATTCTTTAAGATGCAGTAATAAAATTATCATATATTCACGCGAACGGAACGTCGATTTCTATATTGCGATGTATGCGGTTATTTTTATTAATTTTAAGATGTATTTAATTGCTTTAATCAGTTAGAAAGTTGTGTGAAATCTTCAGCAGTAATCAGTAAGGTTCTGAATGCTTTCTTTCAAATAGTTGGCTCATTAGTACAATAATTTATGGGAGTCAACTTTTGACATGACCTATGTTTATCTATTAGGATGATACGAAAAATATTTCAAATATTTTAATCCCGAATAATTTATGCATCATGTTTTTACTAACATACTGTTATGATTAAAAAGTAAGGGGACCTAAAGATGGTTTAAGAATTCGCGCGCTTTACTCATCAATACAAACAGTTATATTTTTTAAGTTGGTATGATTGTTCTTGACATGTGACAGAAGTATCATATCATTTCGCATACGAAGTTAGAAATTAGCTAGGTTCTATTTTTGCTGCAACCGTTTCTTCCGATTTAAGAATAATGACCGTGACATTTATAATTAATAACTGTAATATGGTGTCATTAATAATTTTTGATATAACTTTTATGTTGTTTTTGTTTTGTAAATTTATATTCCCAAGGAAAAAATGTCAAACCTGGCAAATTTTATCAATTTAAAATGATATTGCTCAATCCATACCTAAATATAATTTAATTGCAAAATTTACCAGTGGGAATGCAAGAAAACTAAACTTTGTATGTATTAATTTAAATTAAGATCGATAAAACTAATGTAAAGTAAAAGTAAAGTGTTTGGGTTAGAGGCGCATCAGCAACTAGGCTATTTAGCGACTGGACCTACAGCTTAACGTGGGTTCCGAACCACGGTCATCAGCTTCCAACAAACCCAGGCCAGCACCCCCCTCGGGCTATAAACCCTTGGTTATGTGCCTACCCATAAGTCTATCAGGAAACCTACCGACTGGCGAGTGACCAACGTAGAACACTTCTCAGAAGTGTAAGGCATCCGGCCTTACCCAGCCTTTAACTGGCGTGACTGAGGGGTAATTCGTAGTCGGATTTTACACTTTTGCCTAGAAACAATCACAAACATTTAGGAAAGATAAACGGACAGAAGAAAGAAAAATAACCATCCGAGCCCTGGAATCGAACCAGCTATCGCTCCAGCGCGGATTCGGCAAAGCAGGCGCTCTTACCGCCACACCAACGCGACCGGCAAAACGAATGTGATATTAGATTTCCTTTATATATTTATATATATATATATATATATATATATATATATATATATATATATATATATATATATATATATATATATGTATATAATATGTATATAATATATTATATATTATATATTATTATTATATTAGGATGGTCGTTAAAAATAAATTTTTTTCTGACGGCCCAAAAAAACCTTCATTTTGATGAAAAAATAGGGGTGAATTTTTTTTTACAAAAACACGTGCCTCAAGACGATCTTAATTAATTTTTTGATAAAATCGTAGTTTTTTGTAAGTATCTCGTTAAGTTATACGAATTTGAGAAAAAGATATAGAAGTAATTTTATAGAAAGAAAATTTAATCTAGAGATAGAAAATTTAATTCTCTACAAAAAAGGTCCTTTCTATTTTCTTCATAAAATTCATATTTATGGAGATATTCTGGATAATAAATTCATTATCTCCATATAGTCAACATTTTGAGACCTACAGACGACATTTTTTCTATATTCTATTTCTATCTTGTCTCTTGTCTGCAGACTCTCAGAGTCTCAAGACTGAGAGTCTGTCTGAGAGTCTTCAGACAAGTATTGAGAATGCCAAGTGTGACCTTGGCGAAACGTCTGCACGTTCCCAACAAAGGGGACACAAACGATCGGATGTACTCCCAGACTAATAGTCTAGCATATATATATATATATATATATATATATATATATATATATATATATATATATATATATATATATATATATATATATATATATATATATGTATATATTTATATGGAGTTAATGAATTTATTATAGTGAATATCTCCATAAATATGAATTTATGAAGAAAATAGATAGCACCTATTTTGTAGAGAATTTAAATTCCTACAAAATTGGTCCTATATAATTTTCTTAAATCCATATATTTTAAGAGATACTTACAAAAAACTACGATTTTATCAAAAAATGAACTTAGATCGTGTTGAGACACGTGTTATTTTAGTTAAAAAAAAAATTCCCTGTATTTTGTCATCAAAAGGAAGGTTTTTTGAGGCGTCCGAAAAAAAAATTTCACGACTACTTTAATAATATATATATATATATATATATATATATATATATATATATATATATATATATATATATATATATATATATACAGGGTGTTAGGTAAACATGCGGCAAAAATGCAACGGGTTATTCCTTGTTCTATGATGATTTTTGAAAAACCCCTTTGGTTCGAAGATGGGGGTGAACAAAATTTGCCACAACCATATTTGATATTTGTTGAAATCATTAATGTTAATAAAAATAGGGTGTACGTCAATGAGTTTATCAAGTACTAAAAATTAAATATTTTCTGACGCCTGAAATTAAATTTTTTCCGATGTTGATTTTTAAAAAAGTTGATGGGTGTTATTTATAAAAGCGTCGACCAAAGGACGCCGAAAAACAATCTCGCTCTACCCTGATCAAGGGTTAGCGCCGGCGATGGTCGTAAATAGTTTTTTCCATACTCCTCTCCACCCTTTTTAAGGTTTTCTCAAATTTCCTTACGGTTTCTGTTACTCGTTTTTGGTACAAAGTGTAGTATAGTTAGATTTGTTGATTTTTGATGTAGTTGTAGTGCTGGAAGGTCTTAGTAGGTTAAATTTGTATAATTAGGCAGTAATAGACGTATTTTTATAAAAGTTGAAGGAATATTTTCATTTTATTGTTTTATCCATTAATTGCAAAATTATAGTTATTTTCGTCTAACAATAATGTGTTTTCTTATAGGTTAATACCATCCTAGCGAAGAATGGTTCTCATATTATGTTAACAATGCCAAATAGATAAAAGAAGCAGACAATATGTTTAGATTTAGGGTAAGTTGCTTTTAATTCTTTGAGATACGATGAAAACTATCATTATCATTATAATTCCTTTATTTCTATATTTATTTTTAAAAAGCTATCAAGCTATATACTGTAATTATTGTTAAATGTGAGGGTTGCTATTTATGTACCGGGAATAATAAATAAAAACAAATATTTACTATTGAGAATGGCTTTATTGTTTTTCAAAATATTCTCCGCGATGACCGATACAGTTTTGCATACGTTTGAACCAGTTTTCAAAGCACTTTTTCATTCCGATTGAGGTATCTCCAAAACATGCGTTTTGAACGCATCAACGGCTGCTTCTGGCGTCGAAAATCGTTGACCACGTAGTTTATTCTTCACGGACGGGAACACAAATAAATCATTGGGTGCCAAATCAGGATAACCCATCAATTCAATGTTTTGACCTGTCAAATGTTGACTTGTTCGGTCCGATGTGCAAGACCTCGCGTTATCACGGTGAAGAATGATCCTGCATCGCTGGTTGTTTTTTTTTATTTCTTCGAAGACTTCTGGCAAACAAATGGTTGGGTACCATTTAGAATTAATCATTCTACGTTTCTCTAGTGGTACTACAGCCACATGCTGATGTATCCCAAAAAAACGATCATTTGTTTCAAAGTCGTTCTTAGGCGAACAACTTTTCTTGGGTTTTGCTCTTTTTGAAAGACCCACAAAGTCGACTGCTGTTTACTTTCGAGCTCATACGCATAAATCCAAGATTCATCACCTGTGTAGATATTATACAAGGATCTTGACGCACCACGATTGTATTTTTTCAGCATTTTTTAGCACACATCGAAACGAGCCTTTTATTAAGCGATTGTCAAATTATGCGGAATTCAAACCACATACATCTTTTTCACGGCTAAATGCTCATGAAAAAATCTTGTGTATGCTTATACTAATGTCCAGGGATGCTTCAATCTCGCAGTATGTCGCATGACGATCTTGCTTTATCAGTTCGAACGCAGTATTGATTTTTTTTTGGCACAACAACGGATTTTAGACGATCTCCTTTAGATTCGTCCGCGAGTGAATGACGGCCACGATTGAATTCGCTATTGCTTCATCGCCAAAAGTCGAAGTGAGTTGATCGATGCATTGTTGTTAAGATAATCTACGTCGAAAGTCGCAGTAAATCATCGCACGACAATCCTCACGAGTTAATTCCAGTCAAAAAAGACAAATGAAATTTACAAGTCACTAAACAACACAAATAGCATCCGTATGACAAAACGTTCTGAATACGTATATGGTCAACAATGCCAAACTTTTTGATGTATATGTCAGATGACGCCTAGCAACATCATCGCTGCCAATTTCGGATCCAAATAATATTTTGTAACTTGTAAAATGCGAATATTTAAGCAAGAAAGTTCTTCTTTGCCTATATTTCTTTATCTTGAGCGTTTGTAGCTTTCTCTGTCGAAGGAAATATTCAACATGGATTTCCCCCCTACTCTTTGCTTTACTTCTTTCCATTTTATTCTTCTTCGTCTCGAAAATTTATTTTAACAGTGTTTCTTCACCTATACCTAACGCGTATCCTAAACATTATTGCTATGCTTATTCTATGGTTGTCTCTACATGGGCAATGTTTAAGTTTTTGCTGGAATATTTTCTAATTGTGTCTTTCTTTTTTTTCTATTTTTCGTAGGAAGCTTATCTCAACACTTATTAATCCACTCTTTTATCTTCTATTTTTGTCTTAAGTTAAAAACTGACAATATGGTCTTGGACTTTTGAAAATTTAAATTTAGCACCATCTTCTATTAATTCTATTTTGAAAATGTACTGTTAACATTACTTTAGATTGCAGAAAGAAAATGATTGTACTTCCTACACGTGCTGCCTCTAGCGGTATTTTTTCAGACTTTCTGAGCAAAAAGGCTAATCTACTAGAATTAACATTGATTTACATTTGAAACAAAAAACGTAGAAATAATAGGATCAATTAAAAATCTGTCTAAGGCGATTTTTATTGAAATACACTTTCTACTGTCTGGCGTTTTCATTTCGCGAAATAAAGGAAAAGAAAAAAGAAAATAGACATCTTTTTCCGACCGGTATTTTGAACTAGAGTCATTTAAAATCCATATACGTGCCTGATACGTGTTCAACACGACGGAGAACAATTTCTGTTTTGTAGGTTACGTTGTCGATAATCGCTAGACTGTTTTTACTTATAGTAGAGATTGACCTCGAAATCATGTTTCTACCGTGTTTTTTTCGATAAGATTTAACTATACCGATAACAGATGATTTGATGATAGACGAAAGTTGATATAACACCACAAAACATATTACATGGTCATCAATGAAAAATTGATTTAATTAGAAGTGTATCCATAAATAATATTTTTTTTGAATACTGTACATTTTATTTTATTTAACCCTTAAAGGGCTTCCGAAAAAATACGTAAAGAGCACAGTGGGTGTATGACACCCGGGTCATTAAATTGCGTTTTGTGTAGACAGTATTGAATATTTCCTTATACTAAAATTATTTGATGTAGTTTAACATATATTTTTAAAGTAGAATAGTTGCTATAACTATTTATTTAATTTAAGTTACTTAAAAAAATACTAAAAAGAAAAGACCGGAAAAATTGAGTTTTTTTCGGTTTTAAATTCATATCTCATTTATTTTTTTATATTTTTATCTAAACATTTATGATTATACTGTTGAAATATAGTACTTTCAGAAAAAAATAAGTGCAAAATTGATGCTTAGAAAAAAGGTTTTATTTGGAAAAGATTTATTTTGGAAAATGAAAAGTCAATTTTAACAAAAACTGAAACATCGTATTTTTTTATATATAAATCAATTTATTTGACTATTGACTAGAGGGAAATATACATAAGTTTTTTTAATATAAACATTTATTCAGAACATCAACGATCACTACAAAGTCCGGAGCGGTGTTCTTTGCACATTGGGTGCAAGTACGCTGCACAGCGAGTCTTTGCTTTTCAAGCGAAGACTTTTTAGCAGACTTTTTTAGCAGAACATATGGCACAATGAGCATAGGTAGTTGCTATAATCAATTGTAATGACAAACGATACAAATCACGTTGACAAAATGAAAGAATTATTTCACGTCATTTACTTTACTTTTATGTCACGTGATTTTAATCGTTTGTCATTACAATTGATTATTGCAGATACCTATGCTCGTTATGCCATATATATATATATATATATATATATATATGCAGACATGCGACGAAAAAGCTCCAAAACAGCCTCAGAGTTGACCATACGATTGCGTTTATTCTCCACTGAGAGCAAATGCGGCACCCATCTTGTCGAATTTTTTTTCACACTCAATTTTTCGTGCAAAATTGAAAGCAGTGTACCTTGTGGCTTCAACTATTTCGCGCACTTTGATTCGTCGATTACTTAAAACCATGTCATGGATTTGGTCAATCATTGCGGGAGTAGTCACTTCTACTGGACGTCCCGAACGATGTCCATCTTTTGTGGATGTACGGCCACGTTTAAGTTGTTACAGTTATAAACAGTTGCAAATACAGGAGCAAACCTTTTAGATATAACACTTTTTTTCCATTTTTCTAAATAAATAAAAGTGTTTTGCTTCAATCGACCATCTCTTGGATTTTCTAAGGACTTATTAAACGACTCTCGTAGCATACAGGTAATAACTGGCGTTATGATAAGTGAAAGTTTACATAAAAATGTTATTGAATTAATTATATAAATTCAACGTAACGGCATTGGCTTAAGATTCTACCAACTTATAATTCAAATAAAGAAATGGAGATGGAAATACCGATTGAAGGACGGTTTTAATAGAATAAATTGAGAGGTGACTGATATAAGTTATAAGGACCGTAAATACTCGATATAGCACTTAGAAAATACGGAAACATCAGCACTGTTTTATATATTTGAAGAAAGCTGATGACATAAATAAATGATGTATGCCGATTGTGGGAAGAAAGAGGCATAAACAAAAAGTAATACAAGAATAGTCTTTTAAAATACGAGGTATGTAAATAAAATAATGAGGCGGGTTGCGTAGCGTTCGATGCGTTTAAAGATATATCGTTGACCGATTGACTGCAATAAACTCTTAACAACCCTTGTCGTAATGAAACCCGGCAAAGTTGCAAGAAACGTAAACAGGGCCTGGCCTAATAAAATAACAGGTAAAGAGATAACATTAATTTTATACCTGGTTTAGTAGTTTCGAAATATTTTAGTTTGGTTCGCATTATTTTCTTAAACAGTGCAGTTTTATAATTGCGATCGTATTTTTCGTTATTCCATATGTACTAAAAATGTGGTGTTCTTGGCAAGATAATGATCATTGTGCCTCCGGTAGTGCTAATAAGGGCCTTAATGTAACTGCAGTCGCCAGTAGAAACGTCGTCATTAACGAAAACTCCGTTGTTTACAGTTGTAGATATTGTGACGATGCCAATTAAAGCCAAAAAATCCGTGGTGATTCTGGTAAAAGCAAATGTGTTGACGAAAGTGACAAAGATTTAATTCGAAGCAAAATTTATGCTACGTATGAAGAGCAAACTGTGCCTACATTGCATTCATTGCAACAGCGACTAAGGAAAGATGAAACCAACATTCCTTGCAGCAAAACTAGCCTCCGGAGAATATTATCTCAACGTATATCATTCGCACACGACGAATACGCGACAAAAGATGCTTGATAACACCAAGATAAAACACATCATTGATCGTTTGACCAGCTGGAACGAATTCCTTATGCACAATTCCTTCCGAATCGTAGACACAAATCAATAATGTTTTGATTTTTGACTTTTCGAGACGGATTTGGCTCGCTCGGGTGCTTTCATTCGGCACTTTGATGCTTGGTTTCTGGATCATATTGAAAATACCATGCTTCATTTCCAGTAACAATACTGTAGTTGAAGTTTTTGTCCTTTTTCGACTTTTTAATCAAGTCTTTGCAATGTTGGGTTCGGAGCAATTTCGTCAGTCGTCAGTCAATTTGTGTGGAACAAAGCGTGCACAAATCTCAAGTCCCAAATGATCGGTCAACATGCGATGAATTGGATCTTTGGACATGTTCAATTCCATTTCCATATACCGCAATAAAGATTTTGGCTGATTTTTTATAAATTAACGCACAATTTCAATGTCACTTTCAGTAACCACGGAATTTTTCGGACCATGATGTTCGTCGCCCTTGATGTCCTCACGACCTTCTTTGAATCGTTTAAACCACTCGTGGACTTGGTATGAACACAGTGAAACTTTAAGCGCGATAACTTGACTTCTAATGATCCGAGTGTCATGAAATTTTGTCAGAACGTCAGTGAAGGATGCATCTTTCCAACAACTTTTCCATAGATGTTTTTAAAAAGTCCTGTTTCCCATGAGACACACCTTGGATATAGGCTAAACGGGCAAATCTCTCAATGATAGGCTAAAACAGAATAAATATTCAATTTTTCATAACAACAGAAAGACGGGTATAATGTCAGCAATACCCCCAAACAGCAATAATGTCAAATTAATACATAGCTGAAATAAAAACCGAGAAATTTCCGAAATTAGCAAAGCCATACACGACGGTATAAATCTAATAAATACGCAGCTAGACTTCGGAAATACCCCAATTATTGAAAGTGTCATAAATTTAAGGAGACAGTCTCATATGACCCGTTTTTTTCGTAGTTTTTCTTGAACGGTTTCTCTTTTCCAGTTGTTTTTGGATCACATGATTCTTTCAAAATTTTACCAATTACACATGATGACCGTTTGATTACACACAACAAAATTGGTTACCAAATTGCGATGAATTCACAACGATACAATCCGAAATTTCAAATTTCGAATTTATCTTTCACGCCTCTGTAATGTCCTTTTAGGTAGTATCTTATGTTCTATTTTCGTTTTAATTTTCCTTTATACATTTCAAGAAGTATGGTCATAGATAATATATATATATATATATATATATATATATATATATATATATATATATATATATATATATATATATATTTTTTTTTTTTAAATCATTCCAGGTGTCGATCCGTTTTGATTCTGTGAAGAGTCACGGCGTTTCGCCAAAATTTCACTTGGCATTTTCAAGTGCTATCCGCTTCGACTGAAGAGTCCAACTGACGTGCACGGTTGTGCTCGCTTTTATAGCCGGCCGGCGACTGCGCAGATTATATCGGGGTAGTTTGGGACTATTTGCGGCGCTCGGCAACGCTGTCGGGCGTCCACTTGGTCCACATGGTTCCACATTTGCCCCGACGTTTAGGAGTCAAGATTATGCACATTTTCGCTTTGCGGGCTATATTGGCCACCGATGTCTTGATATGTTTGCTCTCTAGGCAATTTCTCTTTGTGACATGGTTCCTAGCGTCAAAAGACCCTTAACAACTCCAATTTTGGTCGGGGAAATATCTTTAGTTCTACTCATTTCTAAAAATTAGAACAAAAGTAAGGTTATGTAACTGGTAACTTAAAAAATGACTTTAAAAGCATATCAAACCTTTTTTATATTATATAAAATACGTTAGAATACACTATTAAAGCTAAAAATTCTTACTAAACTCAATAATTTAATAAATATTTGCCAATAACTTCACTCAAATGCACGAGAAAATAATACACTTGAAGTGTAAACGTACCAAATACTCGAAAATTGCGCATTCGGGGTCAGTGTGGCCAATATAAAAACAGTATCCTATGTGAATAGGACATAAACGACTTCCATGCCAAATTTCATTAGAATCTTTCCACTCATTCGAGCGTGATTGAAGGACAAAAATCCAAAGAAACATACTTTCACATTTATAATATTAGCAAAATTTTGGTAAATAAATTAAAAACGAAAACTTGGGTTTTTTCTACCACTCCTATTTTATTGGCCATCACTGTATATAAACTCATGTAACGATACGATACGAGAAAAAATATGAAAAGGATTTTTTTTATCTTGAATAACCCTATATAATATAGAAATAGATATACATATCTCCTTAATATTAACTGGGATGTCTTAACGGTAATTGCTATCTGGGTGGCTAGTTGGGTAGATGAGTTTGACGAGCATGGTGGTGGCTTCCAATCATTGCAGCTTTAACTTCCTGGAAATAAAAGTAACCCTGAAAACTCCGAATCCATCAAACTATTCTCTGTTTACTATCTGTTACTTTAAATATCAGATCGATACAAATCATACTTTAATACTAGACTATTCACATTCTTAATGAGAGATACTTGTATTCAAATAGAGCTGTTCTACATAACTACATAACTGCATAACTACATAACTGCTACAATGATAATATTATCGGCCAATAATCAAATATCAAACTGAGTACTGTTCCTGACACTGAGGGGAGAACGCGCAACAGTGCCAGCTTCAAGTATGAACGGGGTATCAAGGGAGAGCGCGCGAGATACCCACCCAAAGAGCTAACCAAAACATTATGGATATCTAACCACACCCTACGGTGTAACCTCTGGTACTGAGTTGTGAAATGGGTACAAAGGGAGAGCGCGCGATGTACCCGCTCCAGATACCAGATAAGCAAAACAACATTTACCCACTTCATGGTATTGAAGGGAGAGCGCGTGATAACACCATGGAGATCTCTCAATATTTATTAAATTACAGATCATATATTTACAACAATGATATCTCAATATTTATTACATTACAGATCATAAATTTTCAACAATGATAATGTTATCAGTTAATAATAAAATTACCATTCTGGGTACTGTTCCTGACACTGAGGGGAGAACGCGCAACAATGCCAGCTTCGGGTATGAACGGGGTATCAAGGGAGAGCGAGCGAGATACCCACCCAAAGAGCTAAATAAAACAATGGATTATCCAACTACACCCTACGGTGTAACCTCTAGTACTGAATTGTGCAATGGATACAAAGGGAGAGCGCGCGATGTACCCGCTCCAGATACTAGAAAAACAAAACAGCATTTACTCACTTCATGGTATTGAAAGGAGAGCGCGTGACAATACAATGGATATCTCTCTCAATTAAATTTTAAATTATATGAATATGCTGATGCCACTACTCAAACAAAGTTTGGATATTCACTTAAATAGAAATAATTTAATATTGATCAAGACATTAATCAAGAACCATGGTTTCAAATATTTTATATTTAATGAACACTAACAGATTTAATTTAATTCAACTTGAATATTTGATAATAATCAGAACCGCATTCTTCAAATACTTATCAAAAATGCCAAAATCAATAGAAGACAAAGTGTTCAGTGAAAAATTCACTTATATAGTAATCTTTTAATATTAATGAAAACATTAAATACAAATAATAGAGCTTTAAATATATCTCAAAACTAATATAAATCGATAGAAACTAAAGTGATCAGTGACAAACAGCTAATAAAAGTTAATAGGTAACAAAGTGTTCAGTGATACACTCTCCCTTGAAATTATTTGGGAACGACACGACACGACACTTGTTTACAGTATACATGAAAATGTTGGTTTGGACTCACTTATATTGTAATCATTTAATATTAATGAAAACATTAAGTAGAAATAATAGAGCTTTAGATACATTTCAAAACTAATATAAATTGATAGAATGTGTAGTGATACACAGCTAATAAAAGTTAATAGATAACAAAGTGTACAGTGATACACTCACCCTTGGAATTATTCGGTAACGACACTACACTTTACTTGTCCACAGTATAAATGAAAACGTTGGTTTCAAATACTGAAAAAAAGTGTTCATCGAGGCCTCGCCGTACTCGGACGTGTTTTGCCGGTGCCGGGATCGACGCATACCAGGAATTCCGGGCGAATTCCTCACCGAGTGATTTGCTTATTTATCGAGAAATAACAATAATTTTGTATTGATAATAAACTGATAAAATATCGAGAGATAAGTGAGAAATAAAATATAAATATGTTCCCTTCGGGGAACCTATTAGGGTATAAAAAGGACGGTCAACCAGTTACTGAAACTACACAGAACCTACCAACCAACAATGCTAGACAGGGTGTACTAACCAACAATAACATACAGGGTGTACCAACACAATATACAACTCCTGCAACTAGATCGCAGAGCCAGTCAACACATAATAATAAGTACTATTACAGAATGTCTTCAACTAGCGATGATGAGCTAGATGATCAAGAAAATATTGAGCATCCGTGGCAAAACGTGAAACATACCAAAAGGAGGAAAATAAACCCAAACAATCAACAAAGTGTCCCACTACACAACAGATTCAATAGCTTACCTGTAGATAACGAAGTAAGTAACAATGAGAAGCAGCCAGAAAATATAATTCCAAAACCACCACCAATATTTATTTACGGGGTAACTAACTATCAAGAAATGAGAAACAAGTTGAGGGAAATAGTTGAAGATGAACAATACCGTACAAAAAAGCTAGCAGATAATACAATAAAAATTAGTAGCAACGTTTCAGACACCTATAGAAAACTAATATATTTTCTGAGGGAAAACAAAATCATACACCATACATATCAACTTAAGGATGAGCGAGCATACAGAGTAGTAATTAAACACCTACATCATACAACTGATTTGAACGAAATCAAAGAAGAACTATCTCAGGAGGGACATAAAGTAAGGAACATATTAAACGGAAGAAAACGAATAACAAAAGAACCATTAAACCTATTCTTTGTTGACTTGGAGCCAGCAGACAATAACAAGGATATTTATAAAATAAATACTTTTCAGAATAAAATAATAGAAGTAGAACCACCAGGTATAGCTCAATGTATGCGATGCCAAAACTACGGACACACAAAAACATACTGCAATCGACCGTATGTATGTGTAAAATGTGGTGGACCACACAGTACATCCAGCTGCAAGAAAAGTAAAAACGTACCCGCAAAGTGTGCTCATTGTGGAGGCACACATACAGTAAGCTACAGAGGATGTGAATTCTACCATAGAATTACAGAAAAACCAAATAATGCAAATAACAGACTCAACATCCAACATAATACAACCCAATCAACAGCTCACGTTCGACAAAATATCAGCTATGCAAATGTAACAGGCAATAGAATCATCGATCAAACTAACAACGAAGACAACTCAAATATAATCAGCAAATTCTTAGAGGAATTCAAGGCGATGTTTCAGCAACTCGTCCAACAAAATAGCATGGTACTTAACATGCTCACAACGTTGATAAGTAAAATTCACTAAATTCTTAAGAATTGCCCATTGGAATGCTAATGGCCTTCCACAACGAAAACATGAAGTTAAATTATTTCTCCATCAAAATTCAATAGATATAATGCTGGTAAGTGAAACGCATTTCACAGATAAAACATATTTTCATATTCCACGCTATATAACTTATATTACTAATCACCCAGATAACACTGCACATGCTGGAACAGCAGTAATTATCAAAAACACTATTAAACACCATGAAATGCCTAAATATAAAGAGAATTTTCTGCAAGCCACAGCAGTCAAAGTTAAACTGATGCCATATGAATTAACTATTGCTGCAGTCTATTGCCCACCGCGACACCAAATAAAAAAAGATAATTTTGGGAATTTCTTTGAAACATTAGGGCCGAAATTCATTGCAGGTGGAGACTACAATAGCAAACATACTCTGTGGAGATCACGGCTGACGACTACTAAAGGCAGAGAACTATCAAATCTGATACATGAACAGAATTACTCGTTCCTGTCAACAGGCACTCCTACGTATTGGTCATCTGATCATAACAAAATACCAGACCTATTAGACTTCTTTATCACCAATGGAATTTCCTCAGAATTCATGGACGTTGTATCAAGTTATGACTTATCATCAGATCACTCACCAATAATCGCAACAATTAGTAATTTTGTTATTAATAAATACACAATTCCTGGATTACACAACAAAAACACAAATTGGTCTAAATACCAAAATAAAATCTATGAGAAAATAGACCTAAAAGTATCCCTTAAAAATCCGAACGAAATCGATTCGGCAGTAACAAGGCTAACCAGTATCCTAATAGAGGCAGCACAACATGCAACACCTCAATCTGACATGCCAAATCAAGGATATAATATACCGTTACAGATAAAAAAACTTATAGCTATAAAACGGAAAGCGAGAGCCAAGTGGCATCGAACCCAGGCTCCGTCAGATAAAACTATCTTATTAGCGATTAATAATTTGAAATTAAAACTAAAAGAAGCTCGAGAGAGATCATTTCAAGAATATGTTACAAAGCTCAACAGATTTGACAATACAATTTGGAAACCAATCAAACATAAGAGAAAACCTAAAATACAAGCTACACCCATTCACAACGAAGAAATGCCAAATTGTAACTGGGCCAGAAGCGACGAAGAAAAAGCGACCGTGCTTGCTAAATATTTTGCTGAAGTATTTACTCCAAACGACGAGGAACTAGATGAGGAAATAGAAAGAGAATTGGCTGCCATCATGACGGACATACCATCCATTCAGGTTGCTACTCCAAAGAAGTCAAAAGAGAAATTAGTTTACTGAATACAAAAAAAGCTCCAGGTATCGATAAAATTACCCCTAAAATGTTAAAGGAACTTCCAAGAAAAGGGATAGTATTAATCACTTACATACTCAATGCTATGTTGAAATGCAATTACTGGCCTAAACAACTGAAAATTGCTCTAATAATCCCAATACTCAAAGTCGGAAAAGATCTGACAGAAGCTTCATCATACCGACCTATAAGTCTAATGACCGTTATGTCAAAACTTTTTGAAAGACTTATACTCAACAGAATAAATACTGACCCCGATACAGAAAACTGGATTCCTGCACACCAGTTTGGCTTTAGACAAAACCATTCAACTACGTAACAGACTCATCGCATAACCCATGAAATAAATAGAGCAATAGAAAACAAACAATACTGTACATCAGTGTTCCTAGATGTCAGTAAGGCTTTCGACAAGGTTTGGCATGATGGCCTACTATTCAAAATCAAAAAATCTCTTCCTATAACATATTACCATCTCTTAAAATCCTATCTCATTGAAAGGAAATTCAAAGTTAAAATAAACGATAGCACATCGGAAAAATATACCATTAGATCGGGAGTTCCACAAGGCAGCGTTATCGGCCCCTTGCTCTACGTACTCTATACGGCTGATCTCCCAATAACAAAATACACCACAATTGGTACATTTGCTGATGACACAGTCATACTTTCATCAAATATAAACCCAGTCGAAGCCTCAAACAAACTACAAACCCACCTGAACCTAATTCAAACCTGGACTCGAAAGTGGAAAATTAAAATAAATGAGACAAAATCAGCGCAAGTCAACTTTACCCTCAGGAAAGGGCAGTGCCCTAGCTTACATTTTAATAACGTAGAAATCCCAACATTCACGAATACAAAATATTTAGGTATACACTTGGACAGTAAACTTACGTGGAAAACCCATATAGTCAAAAAAAGAAAACAAATTGACCTAAAAGTAAAAGAATTGAGCTGGCTTATCGGAAGAAAGTCTAACTTATCTTTAGATAACAAAATTTTATTATACAAGGCTATCATTAAGCCAATTTGGACTTATGGGATAGAACTTTGGGGATGTACCAGTAAATCAAATTTAGCCATTATCCAAAGATGTCAGTCCAAAATATTACGAATGATTGCTGACGCACCTTGGTACATATCAAACCACACTATTCACGAAGATCTCCAGATACCCTATGTTAAGGACGTGATCAAGAGCAGCAGCATAAAATATCACCACAAACTGGAAAGCCATCCTAACACCCTACTACAGCCTGTTTTGAATCCAACAAATAATAGAAGACTAAAAAGAAACTGGCCAACAGACCTGATAGAAGGATAATGGGGATTCGTCGTTGGGTGAGTCAGCTCATCACGCCAATATAGGGAAGTCTAGCCCTCAAGCCATCACATTTGCTTATAGAATATTGTAATTCTGATTGCTAATATACGAAATAATAATAAAGAAAAAAAATACTGAAAATGAAGCCATCTCTAAAGATGCTCCCCCATTATCAAACATCTGCCTGTTAACTACCCTTAAGTGTTATCGAAGCTTTTAGATAGAATAAGCGAACTTATATTGAGTATAAACACAACACAACCCAGTGTCAATTTTAGCGATTAATGAAATATAGTCGGCATCTGGTCCAATGTGATAAAAACCATCTTTACCAAAGAAAAAGGCGATAAAACTATCGTTTTGCCTGTGATGGGACAAGAGACCGGAAGATGTAAATTAAGCAAACATATTTCTTACATTTATATGCTAAAAGACCTTCTAAACAAACGACAGGCCTATCGTTTTATTTGAGATGAAACCGATGTCTTAAAAATATTTACTAAACAAAAATATTTCTTACACTCAGAACTGCCAGTACCTCAATCATTTTGCCGGGCAGTATATTTTACCGTATTAAAATAATATTGAACTTGACCTTAAACTTTCCTACTACACCGAGATAAATAGTTGTATTGTGTCGAAACAAAGTGGTGTTTATGAAAAATGTATAATGAAAAAGCCCGAACGAAAGTTAAAATTAATTACCCACACGTTTTGTTTTACTCACGTTTACGTTTGCCGATCCGTTTTATATCTCCCGGAAAATGCAACAGCAACAACGAGAGAAAACAAATGTGGGAATAGCGAGCTTTGAACCTTGTTCGAATATATTTCGGTGGAAAATGAAATTGATGGGAAAATAGAAGAGTTCGTGTGAAATACAATATCTTACTTGTTAATTGATAATTATTACTGTATTAAGTTCACGGAATGTTTATTGTTGATGTAGAGAAATAAGCGAAAGTTTGACCGTTTATCTGAAACGTAGGGTTATTCGGAAAGTACTTTCGATTTTTTTGTCATGAAGTAAAATAATTTATTCAATTTATTTACTATAAGATTGTTTGAAAAGTGCGTGGGGATTTTCTTAAGAGAAATAGAAACGTAAATAGCTTACAAAATTAAACTCGTACACTATGATATATTTTCAAGGATGGTAGATAATGTTTCTAAATCATTCCGGATGTCGATCCGTTCGTTCTGTGAAGAGTCACGACGTTTCGTCAAAATCTCCCAACTGAGTTGAGCTCCTCACTCGAAGCGGACAACACTTGAAAATGCCAAATGAGATTTAGATACATACATATATATGATACATACATCTAAAAACTATTCAAAAAGTAGAAATAAATATTTGGCAGTCCTTTATTACTAATTACATCTTTTAAATGGGGAAGCATATATTCAACTACCTTTTGACAATATTCAGGTGCTAGTTTTGTCCACTTTTCTCAAGAACCAGTTTTACTTGCTCAGTATTAGAAATTTGATGTCTTCTAGTTGCAGCGTTTAAATGGTACCGTAAATGTTTAATCACATTGAGGTCGGGACTTTGTGGAGGAGTTTCCATAACTTTAGGGCAGTTATGTAACAACCAGGTCTTAATTTTCACCGCTTTGTGTGTAAAAGATAAATCGTTCTTTTATTTTTAATTTTTAAGCATTTTGTTTCAGGTTTTGTCTTAAGATGTCAAGATAAACATTTTTATAACCTCTTCAATAAAATGTAAGTTACCAGGGTCTTTGGTGCATATGCATCCCCATATCATTACGGAGGCGCCACCATTTTTTACAGTCGCTCGAAAAATCTTAGATTTTAGTGCTTCATTAGGTTTTCGCCACACCCTATGTATTCCATCAGAATAAAATATGTTGACTTTACTTTCGTCCGAGAATACCACGTTTTTTCAAAATAAAAAGTCCTTATCTCTGTGTTCTTCGGCAAATGCAAGACGCAAGACAACAAATATGATCAAGAGTTGAAGACACCGTTTATGCTGCCGGAAAAGAATAAGATTCGTCAAGAAATAAAAAAACGTTTTAATCGGAGTTATTAAAGATGTGGTCGAAAATGTAGAACTTTTAAAAGCTGTAGCCGCTGCAAATGACAGCCAAAACTCTTTGCAAAATAATTTAACATTACAAGAGGAACTAGAAATTCAGATAAAGCAAGACAATGAAGACTGCCCTAAGAAGAAAAATTACACTAGAAAAGGGAAAGATTTTGAAAAAGTTTTAAAAAAATAAACGACGGCATAGGATACTGTTGGAGTGGAAGAAAAATACTTGACTTTGATGCACGACTATTTATTGGCATTTAAACCAACAAGTGTGGCGGCAGAGTGAGTGGTTTCGACACCTGGCTACATATGTAGTTCTACAAGAACTAAATTTGGAGATAACACAATTGATACTACTTGTTTTTTAAGATCATTTTTCCAAAAAGAGAAGCGACTTAATTATTTAAAATACTTTTATAATTATTTTCAAAGTTGATCAATTCTTATATTGGAACCTTTGGTGTGAAACACTAAACTTGAAGAGATTTACCACTAAACACCAAAACACTTTTTTGAACTGCTCGACGCACGTTTCGCTAACCATGTTAGCATCATCTGGAGATGATTTAATCTGTTAATTATAATAAATAATAAGTAGATTAAATCATCTCCTGATGATGCTAACATGGTTAGCGAAACGTGCGTCGAGCAGTTCAAAAAAGTGTTTTGGTGTTTAGTGGTAAATCTCTTCAAGTTTAGTTCAAAGTTGATGTTAAGTTAGTTAACATTATATTATGGAGATTGAAAATACTGCTTAGTTATCTAAATCTAACCTCTAACCTATATACAAATTAATGTGATAATTGTGATTTACTTTAGTAACTAGTAAGATTGATAATATTTACCTCCGGTAGACACGTTATAGACCATTAGATAATATTAGATATATCAAAAATAAATACGTTAATCCGCCTAAAGTTACTAGCATTTAAAAAGCTAACAAAGTCATAGTCATTATATAGGCATGTGGTGTATTGTGCAGTTAAATATTATTAACCCAATCTTTAAAATAATTTTGTTAACTAGAGTACTACCAATTGTTGACTTTTGTACTTTTTATTAAACTTGGTTTGATTATTGACAAAATAAACGTTTTACGAGGTGCGGCTATTAAATAACGAGACTGACGCTGCTACAGAAGAAGTACGCATGAGCCAAACGTCAGCGACCAACAGCTATTTAGCGTGCAGCCTTGTCTTTCGAATGCAGTACCTCTCGCTTATGTAAACATATCCGTAGAACCGTAGCCTTCGTTGGCATTAGATTAGTTTTTTGTTTCGCCGGAAAAATGTTAAGTGTAACAATAGAGCAACGAATTGTTGTGAAATATAGCTTGAGAGTTGGAAAAACCGCTACTGAAACTTATAATTTATCGAAAGATGTGTATGCCAATTAAGGTTTATCGCGTGCACGTGTTTTGAGTGGTTTAAACGTTTTCAAGATGGCCGAGAAGACGTTGAAGATGATCCATGCCCGGGTCGCACTTTCACGTCAAAAACGGATGACAATATCGAAAAAAATCGGTTATCTGGTTCGATTTCACCGTCGGTTAAGTATTCGTGCGATTGTTGACACTGTAAGAATTGATAAAAAATGCGTACGGCAAATTTTACATAGCAATTTTAACATGCAAAAGTATGTGCCAAAATGGTGCCTAAAATTCTCACGTTTGAACAAGAAGTTCGCAAAAATGTTTGTACTGACACTTTGAATGCCATTGAAAATGATCCAAACATATTGGAAAGGATAGTAAATGACATATAACGAATCGTGGTTTTTTACTTGTAATCCTGAAATGAAGCGCCAATCCATGCACTGGAAGAGCCCACATTTAGCATGAGCCAAAAAAGCTCGAATGAGCAAATCAAAATTCAAAGCAATGATGATTGTTTTTTCTGATATTCACTGGGTTCCTGAAGGTTAAACTATTAATCAGCATTACTACCTTCATGTTCTTGCTGAACTCTGTGAAAGAATAAGAAAAAAACGACCCGAATTGTGGAAGGACAAACCATGGGTTCTCCACCAAGACAATGCACCGGCTCATTCTGCATTGTCTGTCAAGAGGTTTCTAGCCAAGTACAGCATCCCAGTGTTAGACCATCCGCCTTATTTGCCGGATCTTGCGCTGACTTGGCTTGGCTTGAAAAGACTGCTGGATTCCAATCCCTGGTTCTGTATTTGAAAATGATTCAGAGTCAGGACTATACGATAAAGTCAGATACTTTATAAATTAAATATTCTTTTTTTGATCCGTATCCGATAAAGCTGCATGATTTTTTCAACGGAGTCTCCTATTATCTGGACGATTTTTATGTAAAGAGAAATAAGTTGAAGAAGGCCAAGTTTGGAGAATATGAATGCGCTAGCAATTCGTAGCGCCAATTGAAAAATGTCGTAGATAAGAAGGGCGAGCAGGCAGCAAAGATAAAACAGGATCAAACAACCAAAATCAGGATCACTAAGATCGCAAAATTTTCGACGTAGTCAGCAACGAATCTTCATCAATTCTGCCAGCAACTACGGAACGCATAGTTTTTGGTCCTGTTTTTGTTTTAATATCGAAATAAATTCGGGTTTTATCGATAATTCGGTGAATAAATCACGAAATTCAATTTTACGAAGTACTCTATACCGTGTGTCCCAGCCAAATGGAATAAATTCGTTAATAAATAAATGGGGGCGTGTTCGAAAAAACGCTCGAACACGTCGATTGATATTTTTAGATGCGCATTTTTTTCAACAAATTTTTTTTATACGGGGTGTGTCATGTAACAGTGGCCAATACCAACTTTCTTATTTTAAATACAACATCCTGTATATTATTTAATTTTTGGATTCTTCAGGAAATTCTAGATATATTTCATGTAAAATATCCTAGATTTATCTTCAACTGTTTCGGAAATATTAAGTAATTCTTCGAACATTATCAGCAAATAGGCATAGATCAAAATCAGGTTTTCAAAGGTAGGTATTTGTTGTATGAAACGTCAAAAAAATCAACGTGCCTTTTAAATTAGTTTTCTTTGACGTGTGTGATTCATTTGATTTAAACATGGTGTATTTATTAGAGAGTCATAAAATAACTATCTTAATGATGATAGGTTATGGAGATAGGACACGAACTCAAGCCGAAGTTATTCGTCTTTTTAGGGAAAAATATCCTGACTTACCACCCATATCCCAAGGTACAGTAAGTAAAGTTGAAAAACAATTTAGAGAACTGGGACACGTGAGACAAATTAAGAAGGAAGCAGTGTCGTTGACCGATAACAAAAAATTGGATGTAATGCTTGCATTCCAAGACAATCCGCGTACCTCAACTCGACAAGTTGCCTTGGAAAACAATGTTGGTCGCTCTTCGGTTGCCAGAATATTGAAAGAGAATAAAATGCATCCGTATAAGCTACAGCCTACTCAAGAGCTTAGTGAAGACGACTTCAACAGGAGAATGGAGTTTTGCGAACAAATGATGCACAGAATAGACAACAACCTTCTGAGAGTGGAAAACGTTTTATTTTCTGATGAATCTACTTTTACTCTTCATGGGCATGTCAATCGCCAGAACTGTCGTTATTGGTCGAGAGAAAATCCTCACTGAATGCGGGAAATTCACACACAAAGACCTGAAAAGGTTAATGTCTGGGCAGGTATTATAGGAGATCAAATAATTGGTCCAATATTTTTCGATCAACATTTAAATGGGGTAAATTACTTAGAATTTCTCCAAAATCAGCTCGTTCCAAATCTTATAAATTTGTACCCTAATAGAAGAAATCCTCAATTGCTAGCCGACACAATTTGGTTCCAACAAGATGGAGCACCCCCCCCCCCCCCCCCCCCCATTATCAAGTTAATGTGCGGCAGTACCTCGATAATGTGTTTCCAAATCGATGGATTGGGAGGAGAGGGCCACTAGAATGGCCACCAAGGTTCCCGGACCTCACTCCGTTGGATTTTTTTTTATGAGGATATCTCAAAAGCGTCGTATACAAAACCAAGCCACAAGATTTGAATGATTTAAGAGGACGCATTACCGACAGCATTAGGTCAATTAGGCCACAAAAATTAAATAATGTCAGGAATCAGTTTTACTTGAGGTTGGGGTGTTGCCAGGATGTCCAGGGTTCACAATTCGAGCATTTGTTACATTAAATATTTTAAATAAAAAATTTATATAAAAACTAAATAGTCTTGAAATTTCCACAATTTTGTTTACAGTGTTAAAAAAAAGTGTAGTTGCGCATTTTTTCCAACGAAAACCTTTTATACAGGGTGTGTCATGTAACAGAGGCCAATACCATCTTTCTATTGTGTGTTGTAGCGAATTTCTGTAATCAAATAATTTTCAAAAAAAAAAATCAGTTTTTCAAATCAAAATTTTTGCAATAAATCTGAAATCACTTAATATTTCCGAAACAGTTGAAGATAAGTCTAGGGTATTTTACATGAAATATGTCTAGAATTTCCTGAAGAATCCAAAAATTAAATAATATACAGGGTGTTGTATTTAAAATAAGAAAGTTGGTATTGGCCACTGTTACATGACACACCCTGTATAAAAAAATTTGTTGAAAAAAATGCGCATCTAAAAATATCAATCGACATGTTCGAGCGTTTTTTCGAACGCGCCCCCATTTATGTATTAACGAATTTATTCCATTTGGCTGGGACACACGGAATATTTGGCGTATAGTAGTATGTTAGACATTTGTTAGACGTTTCATGATGATTTGCCAGACTATACTGAATAATTTTGATACTAAAGGCGCGCAAACATACAGTTTGTTTGACAGCGACCCCTATCGAAAGTCAAAATAAAAAATCAAAAAATAAAAAAAAAAACATCCGTTAGTTGAAGACAAAGTGCATCGAGCTGAACAGAGTCTGCGTTGCAAAATAAATCGATTTTCGAAAATAATATTTCATTTAAAAATACCTGTTTTCTCGCCGTATCCTCGTGTAAGATTTATTTTTTGAACTTTCACCTGTTCATTCTCGATTAGCATCTGGCGTTATATTAAGCTCACCTACATTTATTGTCTTAAAACTCATTGAATCTTTCCTTTTTACCATTATATCCGATGTATTGATGGTTTTTTCTTTTTCAGGTTTCGATTTTTCTTTTATTGTTATTTTGCCATGCGCTTCTAACCATTGCTGGAGATATCTCGGAGACGAAGCACTTGAACACCAGTAACATTACGCACGCTCAAGAGAACAAGAACATAACATCCCGGAAAGATACAGAAGATCTTTTGAATGATTTGGTAAACTTGATTAAAGGTCCGGTTGTGTCAGCCTCCAGCGAAAGAAGGATAGATGATTTAGCGGGTTCAGCGTCAGAACATGTCAGTACACGACTGTTATCAGCTAGGACCTACTTTAACGAACACCCAGGCGGTTGTTATTCCTGTAATAGCGTGCCCTGGATACCTATAGCAGGTCGCAGTTTGAATTTTCCGACGGCTTCTAGTCATTCTAGCAATGTGCAGTCACATTTTGACAGTAACGTACCATATTTTCAAGAAAAACCAGTAGTGAACCAAAATTATGGTCCTCCAGTGGATCAGTATGGTGCCCCGCAAGGATCCTATGATTATCCACGATTTGGTGATGTAGTTGATTATATGGTTCCACCACCCTTTAAACTGCAAGGTTCTACCGGGCAAACTTATGGCCCTCCAAGACCTCTATACTTGCCTGCGAGAACATCTTTTGGCCATTCTAAAACCCTATACAAGCCTCCAAATTCCTTTTATAACAATAACAATTTGATTGACATAAAACCACCACTACCACTGTATCCACCTGTATCTTTTAAAACTCCTATTCCTTCTCCAAATTATGGACCTCCACTATCAAACGTAGCACCAAATTATCTACATTCTGGTAATAGTCAAATCGCAACAACACATTTGAGACCGGTATCTGGGAATATTCAACCTCCAGTTCTTCAAAATATTCAACAGCCTCTTCCTTTGGAAACAACAGATTTGCCTCCGGCTATTCCTAGTGACAGTTACGGAAAACCACTGCAAAATCTTCCATTATCTGGAGAAATTGTTGGGTCTCCATCAGTATCTAATAGCTATAACAATATTCCACAATACGTGGATACTATCGCTTCAGGCAGTGGCGATAGTGAGAACTACAGCCGCAGAATCCCTTTCACTTATTATCGCCAAAAAGCTACAGATGTTCAAGTAATACCCAGCGTAAGATTAGCCGACTACACTGCCTCCATCCAACATCCCATCAACTTAATTCAATCTCCTATCTTGGATTTAAATTTAAATGATCAAATCCTCAATCAGGAACCTTACAGCGATCCCATATATGCCAACTCTAAAGATTCTGCGTTAAAGATAAGTGAAATAGATGAAAACTACCAAAGTAAGAAACTGCACGACAAACCCATTGCTGTAGATGATACCTATACTTCTGCCACTAACTTGAACAGCACCTATACACCAAAAAATAATTATACCACAATAAAACGGGACAACGAGCTATTTTCTGATCACGTAACTTTCGAGCAGTCGAAAAGCAAAGTAAAAGATGACGATCTGAGTAAAAATTTGATTCACAAATTGATTCTCGAACAAAATATTATTCCCGACCCTAAAAATCAGATTGTGAGTATAGAGAAGACGTTTTATCAACCGGAAAAGTTGACGGTTGATTTTAAGACACCATCACCGTTAGTTTATGATGACTGGATAACCACCCAACATACACACATACCCACAAAATCCACTAAATTGATAAATAAAAATGTGACATTTGTTACTCCAGTTCCTCCAAAGACCGTTCAAATTATCGTGCCTTATTTGAAAGCACCAGATAAAGACGAATCTTGGTTAAAGTTTCCTTCAAAACCTTCGGCGATTTATAATAAAGAGTACACTACTCTGGCGCCTGTGTTTGTACCACCACCAGTTTCAACAGAAAATTTTAATCTTTGGACAGAGTTGGCTGAAGAAATTAAAACTATAGAAGCAAAGAAAAAGGAAGCTCAGGGCTTCATCAAGCCAACTACCACTGAAGTGTATAACATTAAAGAATACTTAGAAAATAATCAGCATAATCATGGATATGATGGGACGATCTTGCAGAAGAACATAGATGACTGGACACGACAGTCTTACGCTAACGGTTTGACCATAGCTGATAAGCTAACAACTAAACTGACTCAAATTAAAAACATTCCTCAAGAATACTTCACCACAACTACTACTTATCATGATGATGGTGCTTCAAACGAGATTGCAGCAGCCCTTACTAGTTTGGATGATCCTTTAGCTTCAAGTTCGAACAACAGGGAAATAATTAGTAATGAAATAGATGACAATTCTTCTGAATCTACCTCATTTAAACCTCCTGCTGAAACAACTATCAACAATAATAAAACTGTAAATTATAAGTTTGTTGTAAAAGATAAAAAACCTACTTGGGAGGCGAATAGAGTGACTTTATCGAATTCTACTCACGAAAAAGTGTATGTTGTGACTCCTCAGATTTATACTAAAGTATTAACGAGTACACCTGCGACAGCATTCAGTATGGCACCCAAAATTCAAAATGGGGAAGTCAATAATGCTACCACTATTACAAAAATTTCGGTTAGGGTTGAAGGACTTGATGGAGATAAAGAAAATCATACTGCCGGGCAGCCTTTGAAGGTGGTGTATAGTGAGTGGCCTCACTTGAGTAAGTTTTTCTTGTATGTTTTTTTTTTTGTGATGATGAGTGAATATTGTTACAGTTAATGATCTCGAGACTACCACGACACAGAAAGCAACTTCCAGACATCCATTGTTTGGTTTAATGGATCTTGCACCCTATACAGAATCTCCAAGTAGCCCAGTAGATACTCAGGATGGACATTCCAAAGTATGTTATAATGGGTTGTTGTATAAGTTCTCGCTATTTTTATACTTCGTTTGTTTTTGTATTCGAAAGCTATTTTCTTGCTCTACAAAACCACTGAAAAAATTAATTCTAATTAATTTTTTGGCTTTTGAAATATACATTCTAGGCGGTAAAAAACTTCATATTCTACACTTGCTATGCTAGGCTAATTGAAAAGTTCACGCAGCGACACCTATAGAGTATTAAAAGAACTATATAATCTTCTACATTTTGAAGTTTTATTCTTCCTATGAACATATGTGAAGTTTTAAGTCGATCTGTCAATTCATTCATTAAAAAATATTAAAAATCGTGGAGTGATTTAATTATTTGCATAAAAAGGTTGAAAGGAAATTGGAAATTTATAGTGAAATGGTAAATGTATTAGGGGTCTTCCTAACTAATATTTGGATCTTTTTCGGAAGAATAAGATAGATTTTAAACGTTGTTTTGTAACTATAAATGAGACATGGCTTTACCACTACAATCCTGAACTGCGACAACAAACCACAAATTGGACCGAGTCCACTGTTCAGCTCCGAAGCAGTGTAAGTGGTCAAAATCGACCACAAAGGTTATGGCATCAGTTTTTTAGGATTCAAAAGGCATTTTGTTAATCATTACCTTCAAACTGGCAAAACAATAACAGAACAGGATTATTCAAAACTTATGGACCTGGTTTGGTTTGATGAATGAAGAAAAAAGTTAATTTTGCATCAAGCATGTAATGGTCAAATTGAAAGTTACACTACGAATTGTTGGAGCATCTACCATATTTACCAGATCTGGCTCCCTCTGACTTTCATCTGTTCCCAAACCTCAAAAATGCCTACGTAGTAAGTATTTTTTTATCAAATGAAGAAGTTATAGCTGCCGTAGATGAATATTTTGAAGGATTTCCAGAAAATCACTCAAATTCAGAGATGGAATAAATGAATTGGAGAACCACTAGAAAAAATGTATTGGGCTTAAAAGAGAATATACGGAAGAATAAAGTCATTTTTTCAACTATAAACTTGTTTTATCATTTTCGCTCCGCGAATTTTTCAATTAGCCTAGTATTTTGTCTTTCGTCGTGGTGAAAAAGCTACAGAAGCAGTTCAAGACGCCGTATATGGAGATGATGCTATAGCCGATGGAATTGCTCGAGATTGGTTTGCTAAGTTAAAAAATGTCAATTTCGACCTGGACGATACACCCCGCTCTGGTCCACATTTGATGAGGGCCATCTTAAAGCGCTTTTGAAGGAAAACGACCGTCAAATATGCCGATAATTCACTGAGAATATGAACAGCGATCTTACGATAATCTTCCGACATCTTCAATCTATTTGATTCTGAACATAATATATAATGGTCAAACCATGATACTATTATCGGCCAATAATTAAATATCAAACTGGGTACTGTTCCTGACACTGAGGGGCAAACACGCAACAGTGCCAGCTTCGGGTATGAACGGGGTATCAAGGGAAAACCGCACGAGATACTCACCCAAAGAGCTAAACAAAACATAATGGATTATCCAACTACACCCTACGGTGTAACCTCTAGTACTGAGTTGTGCAATGGGTACAAAGGGCAAACTCGCGATGTACCCGCTCCAGATACCAGAAAAGCAAAACAGCATTTACCCACTTCATAGTATTGAAGGGAAAACTTCGCGACAATACCGTAAAGATCTTTCAATATTTATTAAATTATAGATCATATATTTTCAACAATGATCTCTCAATATTTATTAAATTACAGATCATACATTTTCAGCAATGATAATTTTATCAATCAATAATAAAATTATCATTCTGGGTACTGTTTCTGATACAGAGGGGCAAACACGCAACAGTGCCCGCTTCGGGTATGAACGGAGTATCAAGGGAAAACCGCACGAGATACCCACCCAAAGAGCTAAACAAAACATAATGGATTATCCAACTACACCCTACGGTGTAACCTCTAGTACTGAGTTGTGCAATGGGTACAAAGGGCAAACTCGCGATGTACCCGCTCCAGATACTAGAAAAGCAAAACAGCATTTACCCACTTCATAGTATTGAAGGGAAAACCGCGCGACAATACCGTGGATCTCTCGCTCAATTAAATTATAAGTCTTATCAATGTGCTGATGCCACTACTCAAACAATGTTTGGATATTCACTTAAATATAAATCATTTAATATTTATCATATAAATTCATTTAATATGGATCAAAACATTAATCAAGAAACATTCTTTTAAATACTATTTAAGATGAACGGTGACAGATTTAATTCACTTGTACTTTAATATTTGACAATGATCAGAACAGTAAAAGATATAGAAGTAATCTTTAAATACTTATGAAACTACTGAAATACTAGAACACAAAGTGTCAAAATCTCTAAAAATGCCCCAGCATTATCAAACATCTGGCGGTTAACTACCCTTAAGTGTTATCGAAGCTTTTAGATAGAATAAGCGAACTTATATTGAGTATAAACACAACACAACCCAGTGTCAATTTTAGCGAAAAATGAAATATAGTCGGCATCTGGTCCAATGTGATAAAAACCATCTTTACCAAAGAAAAAGGCGCTAAAACTATCGTTTTGCCTGAGATGGGACAAGAGACCGAAATATGTAAATTAAACAAACATATTTCTTACATTTGTATGCTAAAAGACCTTCTAAACAAACGACAGACCTATCGTTTTATTTGAGATGAAACCGATGTCTTAGAAATATATATTAAACAAAAATATTTCTTATACAAGGAGGAAAGAGGTCAAGGCCAACAATAGAAGAAGCATACTTACGTCATTGTATGCTATTTTTGTTTGATCAAGGAATGAAGGCAAACCAAGGAGTAAAAAAAATTACCGATACGGGAATGTTCTGAAACTAAACAAGTGTCATAGATGGTTTAAAAAGTTTAAAAATGGAAATAGAAATCTCAAAGATGCCGCATTAAAAGGACGACCTCAAAAATTAGATGATGATATCCTGAAGGCGATGGTGGATTCAGAACCTCGTCAAACAATTGACGAATTGAAGATTGGTTGTCCATTGTCTACAGTTCAGGAATTCAGGCAAGGAATTTGGGTTCCTCATGAATTGACGGAGACGGCGCTCGATTAATGGCGTACCATCTGCGCGTCTCTTTTGTCTCGGTATGAAGCTGATCCGTGCTATACAATAATCCTGTACGAAAAAGACAATGGCTTTCTTCCGGAGAAGCCATTCCATCACTAGCAATAAAGAAGATCCTTGTTTGTGTGTAGTGGGATTTTTCTGGAATCAAACACTATGAATTGTGGTCAGAATATGAAACCTGGTCAGACCGTTACAGCGACAGTGTATTGTGACCAACTCGTGCAAATGAAGCAAGAGCTCATAAAAAAACGATCTGTTTTGGTCAATAACAAAAAAAAGGATCCTTCAACACGATATTCGACACAAAAATAACACGGGAAAAAATAAGGGAGCTTAGATTGGAACTTTTACCTCATCCACCCTATTCACCAGATCTCGAGCCATCGGATTACCACCTTTTCAGATCGTTAGAGCATATATTAAGAGGTAAAAAATGTAACAATGTTGGAGAAGTGAAAACGCACTTGGAAAAGTTTTTCAATGAAGAATCGAAGGACTTTTTTAAAAAGGGAATCGAATAACTGCCTTTACGCTGGCAAAAAGTGTTAGAAAATGATAGAAATTATTTTGTTGACTAGTATTTAAGATTTCCTTAATAAACAAATGTTTTTCGCCCGCAAAAATAAATTTGATTACTTTTCGGCCCCCTATAGATAGTGCGTCCATTAAGTATTAGTACTGGTTCTGGAAAATATGATTAAAATGAAATACCTAGCATTTTATATGAATATTATTCGAAGTATTCTCCTCTCGCTTCGATACATTTGTTACATCGATTCAATAGTGATTCAAATGCGTGCTCCAGTTCATTTGGTGGAATAGCTGTCTGAATGTCTTCAAAAAACACCCTTTCAACTTTAATTTCAACTTTGATAGCAAGGAGAAGTTACAAGGGGCTAAATCTGGTGAGTACGGTGGGAGGTTGATCACACAGCCTTAGTTTTGAGCCAAAAATTGAAGCAAAATTAACAATGCGTGACTTGGCGGATTATATATACCCAAATCCTTGTGAGTCGAATCGTTTCCCTGCCCATATTCAAAGCCTCTTCCATTATTCTTAGTGGAACTTTTTCGATCATTTCTGCCACCACACTCTGCCATCTAAAAAGCGTTTATGGCACAGAAACACATTTGTTTTGCTTAAACAATCATCGCCGTATACTTGCTGTATCAACCGGAATGTTTCCGACGCATTTTTATCGAGTTTTGCGTTAAATTTAATAACAGCTCTTTGTTCCATGATTTTATTTATACATCAAAACTTTTTTAGCTCGTAAACTAGACGTCATAAAATCAATAAATGTTAACCGATCGTGGTAAAGTGGGTTTCGTTAGGTCCAGGAATGTCCAAGCTTTGAAAGGACGCCGCTCGGTCAATATATGGTGTGACTGGTTCCTGAGATATATCTTAAGTATTGATACTTAATGGATGCACTGCTAGAATGTCTCTATTAATTAATCGGTGATTATTCGGTACAAGATCCTTGATTTTGGTCATTGGTTAATGTGGAAGGTCTTCCTGAACGAGGTTCATTTTTAACTGCTTCTTTGCCATCAATGAAGTCCATGTAGTAGTACTTGTAATAATTTTTTTGACAGCTTTATCGCCCTAACACTTTCCTAACTTTTTTAATGCATTATCAGAAGAAATTTCTGTCAGATATCAGATGTCAATACGAACTTAAAAACAAATGCTTGTATCAATACGTAAAGCGTATACGTAATACGTATACGTAAATACGTAAGCGTAAGCTAATATTTAAAATACAAGTCATTTTACTATCATAGTAGTATATCCTGTACAGTATATCTATATAGGCATCATGAACATTTTTTATTTTATAAAAATAGTTTTAGTAAATAATAGTTTAAAAAAACTTTTATCAGAAAAGTGGAAAAATGTTTTGAATGATCTTCGAAATAAATTTAAAATTAAATAAAGGTATTTTTTAAGTAAAAAATGGCGGATAGTACGTGTTTAAAGGAAAGGAAAGGATTTACGCTTAAAGGCACATCAGCATCTAAGGCTATTTAGCGACTGGACCTATAGCTTAACGTGGGTTCCGAACCACGGTCATCAGCTACCGACAAACCCAGGTCAGCACCCCCCTCAGGCTATCAACCCTTGGTTGTGTGCTTACCCATAAGTCTATCAGGAAGCCTACCGACTGGCGCGTGACCAACGTAGAACACTTTTCAGAAGGCATCCGGCCTTACCCAGCCTTTAATTGGCCTGATTGAGGGGTAATTCGTTGTCAGATTTTACACTCTTGCCTAGAAACAATCACATAAATTTAGTGGTGGATATGTGTGTATATGTATTACGTGTTTAAATAGTTTCCAATCATGTATGGAAACTTTTTACGATGTAATAGTGCATTTCCATAATTTTTTGTTACACATGTCTTCAACATGACTTAATACATTTATTTTTTGTTATAGGTAACACATTTTGTCAGTTTTTCAACACCCAGAGCTATAACCACGACCACTAAACCAAGTACAAAAACTCATTTCCACTAATTCTAAGATTATACTTGGAATGATAACATATCCAATGACGTATTCTCATTTCTTTTTGTAAATAGTAATTTTAAATATATCATTAACAAGACTTACATAATATAATAATATATTATAATTTTATTTATTTGTATTAGTTTTATAAGAAATTATTTATATTAATAAAATATTTTCCTATTTTTGTTAAATGTTATTTGGTGTTTGTTTTTTAATACGGTAGGTTTTCATATAATGACCATTAGGACATGTTTAGCAGATACTGAGAATTTATTATACATCGGTGGATGGCGCTAGACGATAGATTCGCTTCGCTTTCTTGTATAGGTCAAATGGGATTGATCTTATGTTCTGTAGATCCCTTTAGTTGTTTTCAGACATCTACTCAAATCGGAATGATGAAGGCTATAATGGCAGAAACTGGTTTCGAGAGATACTGTTAATAGTCTGGTGGTGGCGGGTAGGAACCGAGCAGAAAAATCAATATTTATATTCAAAATAGTCTCCTTGTGAGTCAATAAAACATTTTGCACGGTCAGTTCGGTTGATGAATGAATTTTTTAGCTCGGCCAAAGATATGTTCTTCAGGAATGGCTTTTACGCGATGCATACCACTAACAGGAACTACGCGATGCATTCTTCCCACAACCTTCGATGTAGGCATCAGATATCAGAACATTCATGGTTATGGGAAGAATGCATTGCGTAGTTCCGACCGCGGCGAACATTCACCGTAGGATGAATACATGAAACCCTCCATCAATATGGCCAGTTGACTTAGTCTGGCTCTGTTCGTTTTTATTCAGCTATCTCCTTGCGTTTGACTCGAGCCCAACTGACGACGGCTGTGAGGCCAGAAACCGGTCCTGGGAGAAAGCTGTCTCGACGTAATGGCGACGACTGATTTAAAACGAGCAGAGGTACGTGGAAGTACGGATGAAAGATTTATGTTATTCAAATATCTATCTCCACGGCCCCATTATGCTATCTCTTGAGCATGTATATATATATATATATATATATATATATATATATATATATATATATATATATATATATATATATATATATATATATATATATATATATATATATGGACATGGAAAAGTCCATCTGGGCTCACAAGTGAACAAGTGAAATTGACTACATCATGACCAACAATCAAACAATATTTACCAATTGTACTGTCCTTAACAATTTTAATTTTGGAAGTGACCACCGAATGGTACGAGCAAAAGTTAGGATTAACTGTCGAAGAGAACGCAAAAGAATGGTAAGATCAAAGAACGGCAAAGTGGATTCTGGAAAACTGCTGGAAAGAGGAAGCGATTTTGAGATTGCTTTTTCAAGCCGGTTTGCTGTGTTACAAGATCCAGAGGAAGTGGAACTATCAGTTCAATATGAAGAAATCGCCAACAATGTGCTTTAAACGGCTGCTTCAATAGCACCATAAGAAAAATATCTCAAACAAACAAAAATCTTCAGTGAGACCATTGATTTAATGAAGAAACGGCGGGCAATGAGAAATGCAGGTAGTCCTTTTGGCAGGGTCGAGTACACTGAGGTCTGCAAAACTATAAGAAAAACGTATCAGAGAGGACACACCCCGATTCAACATGCAGCTAGTGCAAAAAACCCTGGAAGAAAATAAAGGAATTAACAAGGCTAAACAGAAGCTGAGAAAGAAAATAACGCAAATATATGCCTTAAGGCGTGAGGATGGCACAGTATGCTTGGCACGTACGCTAATGTTAGAGGTTGTCAGAAAATTTTATTCCCAGTTATATGAAGATCAGAACCAATCAAAGACAACAATACCCACGGAAGAACAAATGCCAGATATCTTAGTGGAGGAAGTAACAAATGCTAGAGAATCGATGAAAAACGGCAGGGCTCCAGGAAAGACAGTGTAACTGTCGAAATACTAAAGGCTGGTGGTTGGACGTTACATAAAACACTGGCAAAATTATTCTCAAAATGCCTCAAAGAACAAAAAGTATCTGACTTAATGAAAAATGCAGAAGAGATCCTTTTACATAAAAAGGGAGCACAGGAAGATTTAAAGAACTACCGTCCAATAAAACTCCTCCTATCAGTAATATACAAAGTTTTCACTAAGATAAGTTCTAAAAGAATATTTAAAAAACTGAATGACGCACAAGCAGGATTCAGAAGTGGATTCAGTACAATGGATCACATCCAGGTTGTACAGCAGGCCATAGAAAGGCACAACGAATACACTATGCCACTGTGCTTGGCTTTTATCGACTACGAAAAAGCATTTTCACTCCATTTCTAAGCATGCAATAATGGATGCACTGCTTAGCCACAGGGGTAGATAAAGCATATGTAAACCTATTAGGATCGATATATGATGAAGCTACAGCCACAATTTACCTTGATGATCTTGAAGTGGGAATTAATGTAGAACGAGGTGTACGGCAGAGTGACACAATATCGCCTATTCTTTTCTCGGCTGGCCTTGAAGAAGTATTCCGTAAACTGGATTGGGAACAGGATGGTGTAAAGATCAATGGTGCAAACTTAAACCATCTTAGATTTGCAGATGGTATCGTTTTCCTTTCACAAGACCCAGAGGAGCTGCAAAGGCGCATACAAGTTCAAGACTACATACTGTTAAGAACAAGATACATACTGTTCAATGTTCAATAACTTTGCCCAGGACCGAAAAATTTCAGTTTTAGGAAGGGATTTGAAGATAGTAGATAGCTTTATATATCTTGGGCAGAGAATTTCAATGGAGGGGAATATCGTCCGGGAGGTGGAACGGCGTGTTAAATGTGCCTGGCAAGCATTTGGCAGGCTCAACATAGTGTTTACGAGCAGACTCCCACTTTGCCTGAAAAGAAAAGTCTTCCATCAGTGCGTTCTACTCGTTATGACATATGGAAGTGAAACCTGGACACATCGCAAACAAATCAAAAACTTCAGGTAGCATAGAGGGGAATGGAAAGATGTATGCTTGGCATTGCAAAACGAGACAGAAAGCCCTGCATATGGATCAGGGAACAAACGAAAGTGTTTGAGATCACTGGAAGAGTAAAGCAATTGAAATGGAGATGGGTAGGCCATATAGCGAGGCGATGGGACGACAGATGGACACCAAGGCAATCCTGGAGTGGATACCGTTTGATCGCAAACGTTCACGAAGAAGACTGAAAGCACGATGGACTGATGATATCGTTAAGTATATGGAACCCGAGTGGCAGAGGAAAGCACAGGACCGTGTAAGTTGGAAGCATGCTGATGAGGCCTTCCTGCAGTGGATCGACATGGCCTGACGACGATATATATATATTATATTATATATATATATATATATATATATATATATATATATATATAATATATACACATATATATAT